>JBCEWE010000337.1:607500-757500 GCA_039877035.1 Silurus lanzhouensis | reverse complement strand
GAATGAGGAAAGGAATCAAACATTTGGTGTGTTATCAGGGTGTGCTGTTACAGAAAAATAATCAATGACAGGATGGTGTGATGAAGTGAATCACTGTGACACTGGAGACTCCTTCCCCAGAACTGACACTGGAGACTCCTTCCCAACCACTGACACTGGAGACTCCATGCACAGCACTGACACTAGAGACTCCTTCCCTAGAGACTCCTTCCACAGTAGTGACACTGGAGACTCCTTCCCCAGAACTGACACTGGAGACTCCTTCCCCAGAACTGACACTGGAGACTCCATGCACAGCACTGACACTAGAGACTCCTTCCCTAGAGACTCCTTCCACAGCAGTGACAATGGAGACTCCTTCCCCAGCACTGACACTAAAGACTCATCATTTACATTTGCTGTATCTAACAGATGCACTTATTCAGAGCGACTGACACTAGAAACTCCTTCCACAGCACTGACATCCTTCCACAACAACCATTCCACAGTACTGACACCAGAGATTCCATCCACAGCACTGACACTGGAGAGTTCATACACAGCACTTACATCCTTCCACAGCACTCACACTGGAGGCTCCTTCCACAGCACTAACATCCTTCCACAACACACATTCCACAGCACTGACACCAGAGATTCCATCCAATGCACTCAAACTAGAGAATTCCTTTCTCTCACACTGGCACTGATGACTGCTTCACAATATACACACTGGATACTTCTCCCACAGCTGTATTCAGTATTCTGTTAATTATAATCTTCAGATTCAGATGCACCATTCAGGTCCACTTTTTCGGTGTTACTATAGAAATATATGGTAATATACAAAAACAGGAACACGTTGTATAAATTTGAGAAACGCAGTGAATCTTTGCCTCATCTCATAATCCCAACAAGCATTCCTGAGCCTCTATTGACCATGACATACGACATGAATCAAGATTAGCGCAGAAAATCTTTCATTCAAAGCAAGTTTTATTGCACAGCTAATGTTAATGTTTATTGTGGATGTGTGTACTGGCTATTAGGGGTGTAAAAGTACACCAAATTCATGGTTCCTGCGTACCTCGGTTTTTAATTCACGGTTCGGTCAAGAGGCAGAGGGGAACTGTCACTTTTGTTAAATATCCCAAGCGTGAGCCAAGGTCACAGTGGTTTAAAGTTGCCCCGTGCTCCAAACCCGCTTCAAAATGCCCCCTTTTATCGACTCGCCCTTGCCGTTTCTCCTTGATGGAACCCGTCACATTGGCTGTTCCGCTACTTTATCAGCTCAAATGAAGTCTGTTAGATAAGCCTGGAGATAGCGGAATGATCTGCAGTACAAGTGTTCACTGTTTTCCCAATTCTCATTCTTAAAAGAAACTGCACAATTGCTTCACCATGCATGGCTTCCTTCCTTCAGCCAACACTTTAGATGAGTGGAGGGCATGGTACATGCAGAGCTTATGCCAGGAACACTGGATGGGAGGTGGGATCACACTCAGGACAGGATGCTAACACATTACTTGGGTACAACGTCCATAAACATCCACAAACTTTCATTCATTCACAATTTATTTTGGATGAACTGAGAACCAGGAGAGCAAACATGTGAAAGTATACACAGATAATAACCTCAGGATTGGAACCGGATATTCTTGTTGCCATGGTTCTTTCTCAAATTGTTATCACAAAGTTGGAGGCCCTCAATTGTGTAGGATGTCTTTGGATGTTGTAACATTGAATTTTCCTTTCTTTTCAACTAAATGGTCAGGGCCTTGCTCAGGGGCCCAGGAAGTGGACTTCAAATTTAGACCTCAAATCCTTTGCATAATAGATTGAGAAATAACAGGAAATAGCGAGATAGTAACTTAATATTCTAGATTTTACCTCAGAAAAACCTAGAAAAACATATTTCAGTAAACAAACAAAAAAAACAAAACACAAACATTCAATTATCCAGATTGAACCAAACTAAATACAGCAGCCGAGTTGCCTCAGGGTTTTTTAATGAAACACCTTACTTGGCTTCTTGGAGGAATTGAGGCGGTGCCAATCTAGACGTCATGCTAGACCACGGGGAGGCGAGTCTGAACTTCGCTTTCGATAAATGGCACCGTTTCAGGAAACATACGCAGAGTTCTCTCCCCTTTGGTCGTTGCTCAGGGATTTTGTTTGTTTTGTATGAGTGCGTTATGAGATCACAGGAAGCAACACTGTCCCATATGTGGGACAGACCTCAGTGTGTGCCGTTGCCATGGTTTCCTGTATAGTTACAGCAGGATACGGATACACACCCACACTGACAGAGAGCGAGCTCATGTGTTTAGAGTCCGAGCGTGACACCTAACCTGCTGGACAATAAGCTGAAAGGAAGGGATCGTCTCCGGGCCTTGTGGGAAACAGGTTTCCCTGAAAGGGTTGCGAATATCTGTGTTGAATATTTCATGTATTATCGAGGAGAGCTAAAAATCGATCAATAAAAATCCAATTAGTTGAAAACAGGAACGTTTCATACACCGCTGCACTTCCTGTTCTGACACTATGGGATTTGATTGGACGATATTTGCTTCGCCTTCTTTCCGTATCGTCTCCAAACGGTTTTCTCGAACCACCTCCAGAATCGAGTGAAACAACTTCCAAGCCTCCTCCCATAATCGGTATCTGATTTTATTATCTGAAACTGAGCACCAATTTCCACAAGGACTCCCCAAAATCTAGTGTGTGCCGTTCACAATGTGCGCTGTACAACAAGGACTTGAGGATCCGGAATTCTGACTAAGGAAATACCGGCATATAACCCAATGCACAGCATAGAAAACCTCTCAGTGCTACAACAGCAGCCTGAAAACACCAAGTGAGTCACACACTGAAAACCCAGACGTTTTTTTAAAAGCGATAAAGTGGGTCGTAAGAAGAAAGCAGGACTCGTGATCCTTCTCTTAGAGCGCTGCCTCTCTTTCTGCACATTCTGACAGAATTTGAAATCAAAAGTGAGCTGGAAAAAAGGAGCGATCGCAGGCAGATCCACAAAAGAAAAATAGTCTGCCTTCGTATTCCTACACGATGCTTGTTAAATAATCCATATTATTCGTATCAGAAGTATTTATAAGTATATGAAATATCATAATCTAGCTGTCTTTTTTCATACATTTGTAAGTGATGAGAATTAGTGGTTTAAATGTTTTTAACCAGCGTGATGCCGTTCCACATTTAGTCCCAATTTGGTGTTATGGGAACCTCCACTTTTCTGGGAAGATGCACTAGATTCACCAATAAGACTGTTCGTTAAGTCGGGTACTGAAGTAGGTGAGGAGGCCTGAGGTGCAGTCAACCAGCGATGCTTTATAAATAAACGCTGAACAGTTTTACGCAGATTGTACTATGTATATCGTTTGTCACCCCATAAACCATTTTTTCCCATGCGTTCTCTCCACAGGAAGTGCACGTGGAGTGACCTCAGAGACAGGACATAGCATCAGCGGATAGCTTCCTGTTTCCTGCGACAAGGGAAGCGCTGGATCCGGGATCGAGCTGGCGCCCTTTCTTTTCAGTACCGTGGAAACCCGACCAAAGCCATTTATAGGAAACAAAGGACGGAGCTCATCTCGCTCTTCAGGAACGAGTCTTTCTTTTGTCCGTCCATTCCTTCGGGAGCTCAATGCAGGTGTGTGAAAAGGCTCAAACTAGCTCAGGCCTTTTACACAAAAGGGCGGTTGATTTCAGCGCAGCAGGCTTTTTCCGAGAGGCGTTTCAAAGCCTCGCAACATCTGTCGCAACGAGGGAACGCAGAGCCTGATCTCAGTAAGAAGGACGTATCGTTCAAGCTATAACATAATAGTATGATCTTCTGCTTCTTATACCTAAAGCCCATGAATATCCATTGAAACACTGGGCACAGCAAGTTCACATTGAAAGGCAACCATTCAGATACTTTCCATTTATTTGGGAATCCAATAAACAGCTCAGAGCTTCAGTGTTAGTCATTTTCTATGAGTTTGTTCCATATATGTTTTTTCCTAACAAGCGAACCGCAGACAACAGTGTCAAAAACTTGACAGTGACAAGAACCAAACTCAAAATGGAACCCATCCTCATCTTGGTTCACTCTTCTGAGATGTTCCACTAGATTTTGTGGAGGTTTGTGCTCATTCAGCTACAGGGGTAATGGTAGAGTCAGGTACTGACGTAGAATTAGAAGGCCCGGGGTGGAATTCATCATATTTAAACAGGGCTCAGTTGAGAGCTCTGAGGTTTGCCTCTCGATTGAATTTTAACGTACATTCAAAATACAGTAAATTATACAAAATGGCTAGGTTCGATTAGAACCCAGCCATTAGGGTTGCACAAGCCAGTGCACTTAGTGCCGGTCCCAAGCCCAAATCAAATATGCGGGATCACGAATCAGAATTACATACCGGATCGTCGAGGCCTGGTTTACCAACGACCGCCACAGGTATTGTTAGCCTACAGGGTACCGGTGGAAATTGGGCTACTGTTGGCCGAAGTAGGAAAAAGGAGAAAAAAAAAAAATCATGCAGGCGGTTAGTTTAAAAGAAGCAGATGTAAAGGACAGGGGGGTATGGAGACGGATAATCCGCTGTGGCGACCCATAATGGGAGCAGGAGAAAGAAGTAGAAGAAGGTGGTTGGGTTAGATTAGGTCAAGTTATAAGAAATAGCCAAATAATGTTATAGTTATGTTAAGGTTAACAAAATCTGTTTTGCAAATGAATCTGAATGAAAAAGAAGAACGATTTATCGCATTAACTGTAGTATGACGCCGCGGCTTAGGAATCGCCTCACACACTTACACACTCGCTTCCATTCGGTATGGACGGCGTTTCATTGAGCTACACTCTCTCTGGACGTCGGATCGGATCTAGAGATTAGAATTCAGATATCAATTTCGCAACGTTTTAAAGGATTAAAAGCGTCTGAATGAGGATTCCAAACATTTTTCCTCTGACATTTACAATAGATGGCGGATGCTCTTATCCTGAGTGACTTACAACCATCTTATCTATGTGTTTCTTAAGCAGGCTTTTTGGTTAGCAGTGGTAAGCGCAAGGCATGGGATTCAAGCTCACAACATCCTGTCTCTTAATCACTGAGCTTCCACTTCCACCAGTCTTTAAAAACCTACTCGGTTGTAATTACGGGTCATAAAGCTGTAAATCGACCCCCTTTGAGACCCTGAGGATGGTTTCCAATTTCATAAGTGCATCAGTAAAAAGGGTTTACAGCATCAGAGGACTGTTTATTGGGTCAAAGAGAATTTTTTTTTAGATTTTCTTTGAAGGGTGCGCCGGGATTACTATTGATTTCGAAGCTTTATGAAGAATGTGGGAAAATGGGGCAGGTTTAGGGTTTGGCTTTTGACTTCATTCTTTCTTCAACAGACACTTTTCTAAGTGAGAAGGACTTGTAGAGTTTTCAGTATTTCCATCGTCAAGGGTTTTAACTGCTCACTTATGGACACTTTTCTCCTCCTGTGGTCTAATTCATAATACCGTTGTCCAAATTCGCTTCTCTTTGCTTTTAGAGGATCACGTCATTGGTTGAAGAAGTAGAAATTACCATAAGTACCTTAAGGCTAAGATTGATCCTATTCGGTTTTTCGCTTCTTCACACCTTTCCAGGTTAATTGCAACAATGGTAAGTAAATGCTCTAGGGGTCAGATGATTTTCTAAAAAAAAGTCTCCCCCTCGTCCACCTTACCAACTCCGCAGTTTGACGACAGGAATATCATCCTGCCAAAATATCCGAACCAATTACCAATCAAAGCACAAGGAATTACAGAAGGACGCATCCATTGGCAAAATCCAATCAGACTAGATCAAACTAGTGTTTCAGTCCTAATTAGGATGGTACCACACCTCTGAACACAGCCAGTGGCCTCGTTTATCTGGCGCTCGCTTTTTGTGGCAATCGTCCCAATTTAGCGTTGGTCTGCGGATTAATTGTGTAAATGTTTCTCTCGAAGCGTAACATAAAGTGGCCAGACAGAAAGACAGATTAAAAAAGGTCCGCTTGATAACTTGACACTGTTTTTCCAGTGGGTACACGTGGCCAGTTGTTAGCATTTCTGGATCCAGAACAATATGATGATGATTATTTTCAGTAACCACTTTACCCTGAGCAAGGCTGCAGAAGATCTCTATAGCTTGGGAACACTGGGTAAGATGGGAATACACCCTGAATGGGGGGCAGTTCAGTACAGTGCACCACACACACACAATAATTTTGGCTTCTTTAATTGAGTGGCTACTTGTACAAGAAGGAAGTACAAGAAGCAAAGTCCCAGTATTGCACTGGGGCAACAGAACTTTGAATTCTTAAAGCGATCTCCCCTCGTCTTTTAGACGTCGTGTCATTAGTCGACACAATGTCCTGTGTGTCCTACATGGCTCGAGAGCTGGAAACTGGATATCCTATACTACAGCATTTTGTAGCATTCCAAAAGAAAATCTTTGGCACAACTAAGATTACGAGCCAAAAAGTAAAATAGAAATTTCATTTATGGCATTTATCTCGTTCATACATCTAAATAACGATGGAGTTAAGGGCCTTGCTCGAGGGGCCCAGGAAAGACAGCTTTAAGGCATCCCATAATCACTAATCTACCACCTCCCACACTTAAAAAGAACATCAATCTTCTTGGTGTAATTCTGTCTTGGTATCCAATCAACAATCTATGGTGCCTCCTGGAACTTGGCTAGAACAAAAGCCTAGAGACGCATCCAGGATAAGATCGACGAGCCCTTTCCTACGCCTCTATCAAAGGAGAATCTGGTGATGTGGAAGAACGTAAACAAGCTCCCCGGATGCACTCTTCCGTGGCTCCTTAATATCATTTCACGGCGGATTGATGCCAAAGAGAACAAGGTCTATTGGGACGGAGATATTGATTTTTATTATTTTTTTTCCCGGTTTAGAAGAATCTTTGAGATCGCCAACTAATAGAGAACTCCTGGCAGAAGAGAAATTAGATTACTCTATTTGAACATGCACACGTCCATGAGAAGGCAACAGATTTTTTTCACCAGTCTGGTGTAACAAATGAGAGCTAGATGTCAATGGGTGGCGGAAACATCCAACCCGACTGGACCCCCCGTTTATACAAGCTTTATTTGATCCAACAAATGTCGATAGATGATTGATGAACGAGAAGCGGTTGGCTCGTGGCAGATGACATGACCAGGAGTCAATTTTCCCGTCCTCCTTCTGGCCTGGCAGTATGGAATAACCAGCAGGAAACCTTGTGGGTGGAAGTGGGGCGGGTGGTATTTATAGCTTCCTGGGGACATTATCATGTTTGCTCTCCATTCTCAGGAGGACAAAGACATATTTTAGATCAGTCATGAAGAAAATGCAATATATTACCTCAGTGCAATCTCGAGGAACAAGAGTTATTCTGGGGGGAAAAAAAACAAAAAAAAACATAACCCATTGTATATGGTAGCCATTCGATAAGAACTCCAACTGCGGGGCTTCACGTCTCGGCCTTTGTTCTCAGCTCCACCCCATTAAAACGGAATATCATTCCCTCCCTCCCTATTCTCTTTTCATTCTCTGTAGCTGTCTGTAGCTCCCTTATCCCGTCCTCCCTCCCCCCCCACCCCTCCGGCCCACACCAGGACCGTATAATCCGTCCCGTCTCACCATTTCATTAGCATTACAATTAGGAGCATGTGCGCAGTGGAAGGCTACCCGGCAGAACGTAGTGATGCAGAAAAGCAAAGTGGTGCAGTGTTCGTTTTCAAGTGCAGCCAGGATTTGCTAAATAATGGTTAAGCGAGAGAGAGAGAAAGAGAGAGAGAGAGAGAGAGAGAGAGAGAGAATAAATTGCGTTTACTTTCTCGCTTACTGTATCAAACTAACATCGCAGGCTATTCAAGTGCTGAATGCACTGGAATGAAAGGTTCTTTTATTCCCGCAATCACACACACACACACACACACACACACACACACACACACACACATTATATATATATATATATATAGAGAGAGAGGAAACACTGAGATAAAGTCCATATTTTTTAAACATACATATTTTCTCTGTATAACAGTCTCAACGGCAGGTTAAAAATGAGTGGATATTTGTAAAAATAATATTAATAATAATAAAACCAACACAAATACAGACGACTGATCAGTAAAAAGTCTATTGTTGTAGAAATTTGAATAATCAACCAGCTTTCAATTTACCACAATATACACAGTCCTCATATTTCCCTTCTTTGTGCTGGACGCTGATAGACATCGCTGTGCCTTTCTAATGCATATAATGCTCCCTCTTTGTGCGAAAGCGCACGCACGCACGCACGCACGCACACACACACACACACACACACACACACACACACACACAGCAATTATTCCACTTCAGTGTTGGTCAGTGTATTAAATGCTTCTCTTGATGCACAACAGGCCCAAACAACTCACCAAAGCGTTGTCTAAAGAGGCCTTCAAACAGTCTGAAATTGGTTTGTGGGACATCAGAATGACGGCCAGCTAATATAGCCGAAGTGTATTACAATGATTTTTATTCGTAATTATATTAAATACAGACAGTATAATGTATCTTCATGTCTTTAAACAGTAAGGCAGACTAACAGAACAAAAATAATAAGAAAATTAAAAACAAAATTGAGAAAAAACAGGCACAAGAAAGAAAGTAATGGGCAGACAGAAATTAAAAGACAAAAACAAAGAGAGGGGCAGACAGAGATTGGGAGATCAAAAGAGACCGAGAACGAGCCAGCCGGCCAGACAAAAAGAAAAAAAAAAGAACTTGGACAGATACAGAGATTGCCAGACAGACAGACAGACAGAAAAGAGAAAGACAGAAATGACAAACAAAAGAAACGGACAGAAATACAGACAAACATTGACTGACAGACAGACAAAGAGAATAGACAGGAATGAATATAGACAGATCATTTCAGACAGACAGAAATGTAAACAGAAATGCAGACATATGGAAAAGGCAGACGGACTGAACTGCAGACAGAAAGAAGAATCACAGAGATGAGCGATAATGACAGCAGCAATGTCCGAGTCTTGATAATATTCTGTTTGCTCAACCATGTCTCTCTCTTTCTCTCCACCTCTCAATCACTGAAAGGTGCATGTGTGTGTGTGTGTGCGCGCTCCAGAGGTTAATGTAACTGCATTAAAGAGGAGACTGAGAGCAGTAAAGGGGGTTGTGACTGACTCTAATGGGAGGAATGAGCGCTGATAACACACTCGAGTAATGGGGCAATTACTGAGACAGGATGGACACACACACACACACACACACACACACACACACACACACACACACACACACAGTCAGTTATATATACAGACAAACACTAGCAGTTTAAGTTTACATTTTTGCTATTATTAATATTAATAGATGGGTGAACACACACACCCAGTAAATAGAACAGGTCTGTGAACTGAAAGCTTTTCAGTTTAAAAGTGGGATTTTTCGGTGTAAGATTAAAAGATTTGGGCAAAAACATTAGCAAAAAATAACAAGCGAGAGGCAACAAGGAGAGTAAACCAGTGAACATTTATAAATAATTATAGATTTGAATGAGTGTCTTTGATGACTGAATTCACACATTTTTGCTTTTGAGATCTACATTTTATAAAGTGATAATGAAATAGTATAATTGTGGGTTGTGTGTTGGTCCAAAGGCACAATTACGTGTCTGTGGGGAGGGTGTGTGTGTGAGTGAGAGGGAGAGAGAGAGACATGGAGACAAGCAATCAAAGCAAAGCAGACAGACACAGATGGAGACAAAAAGAGAAAGACAGCGAGAGAGAGATGAAGAAAGACAGGTGGAGAGAAACAAAGAAAAAAGAAAGACAGCAAAAGACAAAGAGAAAGAGAGACAGAGAGCAAGAGCTGGAGAAAGACAGAAAGAAAGAGACAGACACACAAAGAGACAAGGAGAGAGAGTGAGATGGACAGAGAGATGGGACGGAGAGATGGGGAGAAAGATTGATATAGAGATTAGAAAAGAGAGGGACAGAGGGAGATGGACAGAGAGAGATGACCAGAGATGAATGGAGAGAGATGGGACGGAGAGATGGACAGAGGGAGATGAATAGAGAGAGATATGAACGAAGAGATGAACGGAGAGAGATGAATAGACTTGATTTAAGTTTTCTTTATTGCTAGAAGTTCAAATCTTCTGCAGTTAAGGAACAAATGAAACCTGTTCGTGGTTCCTCACAGAAGGGACACTTCACCTCTACCTGTGGAACAATGTGGTGCTCGGTGTCTGCTTGGAGATATTATACCACTGCAGATCACCAGGCCCTGTGCTCCATAGATACTTTCTACAGGGTCCTCCTGAGAAAGAGAACTGTACAAACACCTCCTGCCTCAACTCAGATACTTCCCAGATGGAGAGAGAGAGAGAGAGAGAGAGAGAGAGAGAGAGAGAGAGAGAGATGGATAGAGATAGAGAGTAAAATGGAGAGAGAAATGGACAGAGAGCTGGAGAGACAGCGATAGATAGACAGAGACAGAGAGAGAGAGAGAAAGAAATAGACAGAGTCAACAATTAATAAAATAAGAAAAAAAGAAATGAGTGAATGGGAGAATGAAGAAATGAATGTCTGGAACAAAATAAAAAGGATGTGGATACAAACAGATGGTAAGTGAAAGGAAATGACTGATCAGATGAGCTGATTGGTTGTGTGTGTGTGTGTAAAGGAATTAGGGGGCAGTAACATATGGAAAGCTAAGCTGAAGAACAGCAGCCCAGCATTTGTGTGTGAGAGTGTGAGTGTGTGTGTGTGTGTGTGTGTGTGTGTGTGTGTATTCTGGTAAACAGGCTTCCACTCACCTCATCTGAGCATACTGTGGATTTTGTTGTTTTTTATTGTGTGTGTGTTCCTGATTTGTGTTGAACATGAACACATAAGGGGTGTGTTTAAGGTTTCTTGCAGTATTAATGGGATCACGAGTGTAACCTGATATACATGTGTAAGTAATACCAAGGAGAGAGTGAAGTGAGACAGTATCTCTCTCCCACACACACACACACACAACTTGTATAAACTAAAAATGCAAGATGGATAAGATGGAGAGAATAACAGTTAGACAGGTAGACATCAGAAAGAATAAGCGATGGAGAGAAATATCGGCTAGACAGACAGACAGATAGGTGGGTGGAAGGATGGATGAAAGCACATCTCTCTTTGATGGGTGTGTGTGTGTATTGAAAGCTCTCGGCTGGGGATCGAGTGTGTGGTACGCAGCTCTGTGCACCTCCACAAAACTAGCTGACAACTTCCATTTTTTTTTTTTTCTTTAGTAGCTTCAAGTGTCTCTGTTCTGCTGCTGTGCATGACTGATCGCCTCAGCAGGAGAACCGGGGACACAAAGCGCCTCAGACGACAGATATCGATCAACGCTTTGCGTGTGTGTGTGTGTGTGTGTGTGTGTGTGTCAGGGGTGAGGAATGCCTTCTTCTCATGTCTCAAGACAATGTTTATAAACTTCAAACAGTTCATTTCATCTTCCACAAACAACTTCTGTCAGTTAGTGGAACAGGTAAAAGACAGACAGAAAAACAGGTAGACAGACAGACCTTTAGACTGACAGACGGGTAGACAGACAGAGTGATTTTTTTTTTACTGTATAAATGATTTCTTTTTCCACTTTTTAACTAGAAGCTTCATCACTTCCCATCTCACACACACACTTTAGAAAATTCGTATCTGTTCAGATGTGATATAAACACACTGGATGTTTGTCTTTAATATTCCCCTTTAATATTTCCGCAATACTTCAGTTTTACACTCAGACATGTGAAACATCCGCTTGTTGATCACGGAGGTCAGAAACACACACACACACACACCATAAGGAAACATCCTTAACAGTAATTCAATTACATCATCTGGTCTATTTGTGTTGGGTGTGTGTTCAGCTGTGATTCATATCCTTTGTGCTCAACAGGTATTAAAGCATGTGTGTGTGTGTGTGTGTGTGTGTGTGTGTGTGTGTGTGTGTGTGTGTGTGAGATGTTACCCCACACATCCTGAAGCAGATCTTCTGAGCTACATGACATGACTCGCTCTTTCTCTCTCGATTGAGCTACACATGCTCCTGAGGTACCAGACAGCCTGTGTAGATATTCCTACTGCTGGATTAAGTTCTCTTCAAATAAAAACCACTGCCTGAAACTCATTAGGAATGAAGGAAGGAATTTATGAATATTTATAATCTACGTACCCCGAGTTCTATACTCTCTAACCTCTGGGGAGCATCAGCGAGGAACCGTTGGCTGATAAACGGAGGGGTGGAACGATATGTCCATGAATGTTGAATTCACGCTGAAGTCTTGGAGAACTGTTTTAAAAGGGAATCCATTCTCTGTTAAACACACTTGGCACTATAGAATAGAAAATCAGCTGAATAAATAAAACCTAGACATGGAGGAGTTCTGCTGTTGAGCCTTGTTCCTCTCGAGGTTTCTCCAGCGAGTGCTTCTCTCATTCTCATCACTATCACCTCTGGCCTGCCTACTGGGGCTAAAATAAATAATAATAAATATCCAGTATTTCTAAGTGCTGTACACATGTAATTGAATAAAACATTGGAATCTGTACAGCACATAAGCTTTTTCCTTCTGTAACTATGAGATGTGGTTCCCAGCCTGACAAACATACCGTACACCTCCCATGATTTATTGCTCAAGGTCACATGTTTACAAGCCTGGATTTGTCTCCACAGTCACCTGATATCATGAGAGCCTTTGTAATGCTGCAACATCCTCAACCAATAAACAGAAAAACAAAGCAGTCATCATTTTCTATCAAAATGCTTTTAATTCGGTTTGGTTGTTTTTCTTTTTACATTTTAAACATTTCAATAAATATTAACAAAAAAAAAGCTTAGTTTTAGAGCACAAAAAATACAAAATAAAAAGGTCAGACATTAATACTGCATGTGAAAGGACATGAAATTAATGGAAGGTTTTTAATTAATGGAAAATGTATTTGTAGAAAAGATTCGACTCAAAGTGCAACTACTGACCTGCAACTGGTCTAAAAAATAATAATAATAATAATAATTATAATAAATCAACCGATCGGGTTTTAACTGGGTGTACACTTACTCTCTTTCTGTAGCTCCCAGAGAGAAGCTCATGCCTTTTAGACCCTTCCTCTCTCACCTCCATCGCCACTAGTGGATGATCTGCATAGTGTAACGCCAAATCTGACTAAACCCAGAGAAAGTTCATCGGCTTGGCTTCAAGCAAGTCATCATTTAGGCCATAATTAATAAGCAAAAATCCACCAAGGTGTATTATGGGTAAGCCAGTAAACCACCCAAAGTGTTTGGTAAACTTTCTGTTAAAAGCAATAAAAGAAATGTTGTGCTATTACAGGAAATTATCAATAACTTGATTATTTTCTAATAACGGCATGTAGTTTCTTTTAAACAACCCTTTGAAATGATCTAACGGCCTCATCATAGCTTTGATCCGTTTATGGTTAACATTTAAACACTTCCGGTCGCCACGTTCATTCTAACTGCTGTACAGCCGTTCCTTCACCAGTCCCTTCTCAAGAAAAACCCACAGGGAAATCGCCAAAAGCACAAACACCTGTTCTTAAAACTTACTGCTGCACCGGAGACCCTTTTAATAAACCTGCGCTAAACATCACTCCACCTACAAAGTGGCTACTAAGTGAGAACCATGAGACTGCTCTTAGGAATTTTATCAGTCATTTAAAATACTCAACTCAAACATCACTCACTGGGCAGCTGTCTAACGCCACGTGAACTGAAATTTAAATATCAGGATTCCACCTCGTATACGACCCCTGCGTTCCATCCGGAAGGCAGAACGCGGGTGCAGCTCGTATTTTGTGCCCAGATGCATTTTATTTAATGAGTTATTTAGTCCTAGTCAGACAATCAGAGAGCTAGAAAGTGACTTCCTATTAAAGAGGGGGAAAAAATAGAAAATGTGATCTGTTTTTGATAAACCGATGAAGCGGAGTATCCATAGTGACTGCACGTGCTGAAGAATTCTAGCTGAGCTCAGCAATAAAAGCATCTGAATAAGCAGCCATGCAAAAAGAGAAGCAAATCAAAAGCACAGTGATTCTTCTGCTCCATTATTAGCTACCTTCCTCAAACACACTTGTTCCTCTGTTTCTCTCTCTCTCTCTCTCTCTCTCTCTGGCCTTTCATTTTAGTCAAATAAAACAATGTAAAGAAAAGCCATGTCAAATTTCATCCTCATTTTCTGCTGAAGCTACAAGTTCCTGTTTCACTTCCCGTCAGGAAACACGTTTCTGTTTAGGATCCAGAAAAAGCGTGGCCTCTCGTTGGCTTTGAGGGAGCGCGATTCCTCTGAGGGGACGTGGTGAGTTATGGGGGAAGGGGGTGAGGTATGGCTTCAGGACGCTTTCCGCTTGCTGTCAGGTTACAGGAAGTGGAACGGTTGCATACGGTGTTGCGAGGAAAGCGTTTCCGTCTCACCGCGCTCCTTTTACACTTTTCTTAATTCTCTCGCTTGTATAGTCATCCCTGTTCTACCGATGTTTTCTCCGCCCGCGTGTCCCAGAATGCCTTGCTCACAAGACAAGATCACATGACCGTGCAGCTTTTGGCTTTGTCCTTGCGGAAGTCCGTCGCCACGGCGGCCAGATCGGGCCTGCCGGGCATGTGCGAGACGCGCTTGGCCGAGCGTGCGGATTTGTTGCGCTTGACGGTTTTGTTGCTCTTGTTGACGCATGCGAGCGTGGCCACGTGGAAAATGTCCCGCACGCTGTTCTCCGACTGCAGCGCCGAACACTCGATGTACGGAGCAGAGATCTGTTTAGCCATGGAGGAACCCTGAAAGAGAACGCCCAGAACAGTTATTAATGAGCTCGCTAAGCCCTTAAATCCACATATTCACTGTTGATCCAGAGGTAATATTTCCACCATCTCAGCCTTGAGGTTACATCGACACTATAAATCGTCAGGAGGGAAATTCTTAATTCAAGTCTGAAATAGTCGATATCTGAGCGTTTGATCTCGGATCAACCTCGGCTCGTTCACTCCAAACCCGATTAAACACGGCGTACTCGATTTCACGCGCGGCTTTTCATCTGACATCTTGAAGTTGCGATCTTCGGCATAGTAATTACTTTCGAAATGACTTTTATCCTGTGCCAAAAATTACATGATCGTGTAATTAAGGATGCAGAGACTATCTTCGTCGAGAAAAGCACCATTACAGGGGGGAAGGGGAAAGAAAAAAAATAAAAAATAAAAAAAAGGGGGTTTCATATATTGTCTTCCGTATGTTCGCCGCTGTGGCGCCCGGACCGATGCTCACCTGATCGTAGGACACTGGCATCTGTCTGTGATTGGACAGCTCCACTAAGGTGCTGAGGTCCGTTCTCAGGTCCGACTTGCAGCCCACGAGCAGCATCTTCGTGTTGGGGCAGAACTCCTGGATCTCTCCTTTCCACTAATGGAGAGAGGAGTGAGTAAACGGTGAGCTCTACACAAACCCTTCGAATGCATTTTCCCAGAGCTTCATTACAATTTGTTTTTCACTTTATTTGAACCCACTCTTGCTTGATTAGACATTCCTGTCTCTCACTAGGCAGCTCTCAAACCCTTCACTGGTCTATCTCTTGAGCCGTCTCTGCTTTCAGTCTCAAAAGGTGAAACGCATTCCTTTCTCCAACAGAGCACAGAACAAGCTGGTGTGTGTACATGTGCGTGTGGCTCCACGAAACCGGAGGGCGAAAATATCCGATAATGCAATGCTGCAGCATTTCTCTCTACTGTGGCTGCCAGGATCCGGTTTACTAGGACACACACTGCCGATTGTTCCCTCAGGAACATGAGCACCTTGTTTTCTCGCTTTCCCATGATCCTTGGGCACTGCCATTTCGCTCAGGCCCGGGATCGGCTTCCCCTTCAGGTTAAAACATTTTCAGGATGAAATTTAGTGGCAGCTTTTAAACCTAATGACCGAGCAGCAGGTCGCATCCGATAGTCAGATTACTTCTAGCGTGAATTAGCGACTATCGCCACACACACCGGTCCGACCTGCTCTCGTTTATCTTGCTGACATTCTCCACAGACTTGTTGGAGGAAGGTTGTTTGGTTATGCTGGTCTGCTTTTCACATCCCCGCTCCAGGGTTTTACTGGGATTAGGTGTCCCCTGTTCAACATCGCTCAGTTTGAGCAGCAAAATAAACTAACACACCCACACGGACAGTTAACATTCGGAACATGTATTTATATTATATATAAATATTATATTCAATTATTTATATTTCTGCAGATTCCACAAAGTAAAATCTAAGGCTTATTTAAGAACGTTAACCAACCCCCAATTTTTTTTTTCCGGGCCGAGTATCGCAAAAAAATAATAAGAATTAATGGTTGTGTCGACGTTGTTAAATGTTAGTCTCGCACACCTTTTTAAGGACACTGTCCAGCGTCTCCGGGCGGCTGATGTCGAAGCAGATGATGACTGCATCCGAGTCAGGGTACGACAGCGGCCTCACGTTATCGTAGTACGGTGAACCTGGGAGGCAAAAGAGGACACAAAGCTGAGGCGACACGTACACACACACACACACACACACTCACATTCCAGTTATAACCACATATACACCACTTTTGTTGTTTTTTTACTTTGTATTTAGCATATGCAACATCCTAAATGAACAAACCCCAGGTTTCTGTCTAATGAAATAACAGAGCGGCTTGGAAAAGTTTCAGCGAGATCCGTGTTCAGGGGCTGCGCCTCATTAAAACCCTCTGTATTTAGAGGTTTTCTGCTTCCCACATGTAAAGCTCTCAGCCTGGAATCTGGAGAATTTTGGTTTTGTGTCCGGTGTGACACATGGGAGGTCTGTTCGCAACCCAAACACACACACACACACACACCGGGGGGATGGGGTGGTGGAAGCAAGCACGAGGAGTGTGATCAATAACAGTTTGGAAAGGGAAGCTGTTATCACGGCCTCAGAAGCTCCACCCACAGGATATGGACTCTGATAATCTTTTTTGTACACGTTTCTAGCAACAAGCTTGAGAATCTGGTAGGCTGCAAACAGAGGTTTTCTGCACTTCTGTGGGCTTGTTTTCAGCATGAACTCTCAAAGTTTTCACAAATTCGTTTTGTTTGAACTATTGATTAAAACTGGCTCATTTCAAATTAGAAAACGATCGAGCAGATTGTGGCAAAGCACGGAAAGAGGAGAAAAACCCGACAAAACTACCAGCACACATTAAATATTTTCCCCATTCCTTCTGAAAGCTTTTCTAATCTCTGTAAACCTCAGGCATTCTTCTAGTGTCTACAAACAGGAGTCAGGAAACAGCATGGTCCACCTTTAGGTGATGATCTCAGGAGAAGCATTTGGAGATTGATTTCTTTTTTTAATTTGTGTACAACCAATAATCTTCACTCTGTAAGGAGAATGTGAAGCTGCTTTGGGTTTCTGATGTAACCCAGTCCAGCTTCCCATTAGCAAAGTTCACGTTTATGGTGGATTTGCATTAAAATGCGACCTTTTGGCGACTTGCCGGTGTAGAGGAAATCTCTTAGCTCCCAACACTCACTGAGGCATTTCATTAACTCACATTACAGCTAGCCTCAGGACACACACCCTCTCTCTCTCATTCTCTCTCTCGCTCGCTCTCTCTCTCTCTCACACACACACACACACACACACACACACACACGACCATATATAACCATCTTGCTCACACATGGAACCCTTCTCATCCTCCAGCTCTCAGTCGTCTTTCTGAGGAATGTCCAGCTGCTCTGCGTACGAGTGTGTTTACAAAAGTGTATATATAGCTGACCAGAGTGCCATACACACACCTGTGGTCAATCACACTGAACACATGTATTTCCATTCCAAAAGTATGTAACTGTCTTTTAGAGTGGAAAAGTAAACTTCAATCTGAAATTCTGATGAAACATGTACAAGGAAAGAAGAAAAAAAAGGAGAAAAAGGAATTCGTTGGAACGCCACAATTATGCAGGAGCCGCTCCAATCCGATTTCCGTTCAGGATAATGAGATATGAATCCTCTCGACGGAAATAAGCATTCATATGACTCTCGAGCTTCCACGAGCTTATTTTGACAATGAGCTCTTTGTGGCAACCTTTCATCTGTGGAATGTAAGGGATGAAGCTCTGGATCAGACTCCTGAGCTCAGAGATGTGAGGAACAGGAACAGGAAAACGCCTGTCTGTTTATCTTCAATTAGTTTTTTTTTTGTGGGTGGTGGTGGTGGGGGGGGGGGGGTGTAGACACACATTATGTCTCCTCATTCTTTTACAAAAGTAAATGCCCAGCCATTTGAGAGTTCTAGGTAGCAGGTCATGTGACATTTACCTAAGAATGCTGGACCAAGTTCTCAAAGCAGCAATCATTCCAGTTCAGATCCTGTGAGAGCAGTCATGGCAATTAAAGTGCAAATTAAACTGCCGTCTAAAAACATCCGACACTCTTCCTGAAAGGCAGGGATCCAGACGGAGCAGTTATAAAGAGTGTTAGGCCGTGTACGCAGGAGAGTCAAATGGCTGTGTTTAAAGGCCTTAATGAGGACCATACTGCCCGCTTGAGCTCATTATCTGGCCCTCAGATAACGGAGAGACAAAAGGCACCTCAGTACGTGAATCAGCAGGGGTGTGTGTGTGTGTGTGTGTGTGTGTGTGTGTGTGTATTGATTAGTGCTTGCTGCTGGAGAGGTTTGCGTCAAAGTCCGGACGTTTAGCCCCTGATCTTTTGGACAGTAGGGGTTCACACCCTTAATCAATAAGGGGCTTAGAAGAAGCTCAGAGGGAGCAGATTCAGTAGAGAGGCAACTGTTAGGCCTGCAGGGGGCATTCGGAAATCACAGGGTGCTGAGGTCAGTCTCTAACCTCTGATAAGAACAAAACACAAGAACTGCTTTATACTCGGAGGATGCTGGGGGTGGCGGGGGTTCAGTTGGCTTAAACAATATCAGGCCTGATGCAAAAGTTTGTATAACATTTCTGCACAAAATCATGACAAGCTCACCGATGTAGAGACTCTGCTCTACAAGCAGTCTCTCCTCAGACTCGAGGGAAAAAAAAATAAAAAAAGAAGCAAATGTCTGTACTCCAGTATAAAAGTACACGCGAGTCAAAAGAAGGAAGAGTAGGCACGAGCTGGAGTAAATAGGACAAACAACCATGCAACAGTTCAATTCAGCCTCTTTATCATTACGTACAATCGGGAAATGTCTCACGACTGAACCCAATACAACAGCAGTCATGAGAAGACAATTTCACATCTCATGTAATGCTGAAAAGCTGTTCTTTATCTGGGTCTGTTGGGGGGGGGGGGGGGGGGGGGGGAAATAACCCCTATAAATGTCCAGCTTGTTCAACAGAACTGCTAAACTCTTGATTTGTCAGATGGTGAGTAACATTCTAACAATGTTATGATGAGAGGGTGACTGTTTATAGCCATTATAACAAGTTATAAACCGGAGCCGGCCTGCACAAAGACTCAAGTCTCACCATTGCAGTTTATTTGCCGTTCCGTCAAAATCCTGAGTCACTGAAGATCTAAATATACTTGTCGTACTGATTTAAAATTGCGTCATCTCGATCCTCCTGATCATCAACACGTTCACAAGTGCGTGTCTGTCGCCTCTCCGTACTAACAGCACACTGATGACGTGAAAGCTACATGTACACTGGGCCTAGACAGGGGTATTAGTTCAAACAAATACCTACAATTACACCTTGAAAACAACTCCATCCCACACACACACACACACACACACACACACACACACACACGTTGCAAAAGCATTTCATGGCAAATTCCAGTTATTTCCTCTTTGGAAGAGAAGCGGGTCTGCGGGAACGAGGTAATTGCTTACAGACCGCGGGATCAAACTCGCTTCCCAAACCATCGACACTGAGCCTGGCGCCTCCCAGGTAGCTCACCACAAATAAATCCACACACCCTGGGAACACACACACACATCCCATTACTACGGCTGTGTGGATTTAAGGGCAAGCCAAAGCGATTTTCAAGAGACGGGTATTTTTCACACTCGCTCCCAAGTGCTGCAGGTTTCACTCTTCACGCTCTCCCTAATGAGCGAGTCGGCACGGTCGGGTCCTTTTCGTCCTTAGACAAAAGGGTGTGGTGGGATTGTGTGTGTGTGTTGGGTGTGTGTTTGCACGGCGGGTGCGTGAGGATCAGCTGTTCCCGCTTTTGTGTAACCGAGCGTCCTAAAGAGGAGCACTCTTCTGGAGGAACACAAGCACACGTTAAAAGTACAAGCAGAATGTTGAGAAAAGCTCGAACGTGAGGCCATGAACAGAAGTCGTAAAATCGTCACTCGGGCAGTTGGATTAAAAAAAAAATCTATACATATTTAGCAGGTCGTATCAGATCGATTCACTGGTGATTAACCAGGACGACTACGCTGGAGGGGTCAGAGGAGACCCTTCGCTTCGACCAAACAAGTGTGACACAGTGCCAGCAGTCGTGCCTCGGACATGTCCGGACATGGGCTTCAGGTCCTTCTTTAATACCAAGATCCCCATAAACCCCACGCGATCCATAACCGTTACCTCATAGCGAATTTATAAAGGGAAAATTTGGTGTACACACGTGTGTTAATGGTACTTTTTAAACCAGAAAATGGGTTTGGGAGGACAAGTGTATTAAAAAAAAAAATTATACGAATAATTGTTGCGTAAATATTGGCACCCGCTCATTTTTTTCTGGAAGGTTCCTGAAAGGTATTGGGTGCGACTTGAAGGAAACTCTGAACAACAATATTAACAGTTTAGTGGTTTATTTACATTCATGTTATTTAGTGTGTGTGTGTGTGTGTGTGTGTGTGTGTGTGTGTGTGTGTGTGTGTGTGTGAGAGAGAGACAGAGTTAAATATATCTTGTTTTTATATTATATGTTATTAGGTGAACTCTTACCTGAGGTGTCCCACAGGCTGAGCTCAATCCTCTGAGTGTCAATCTCAAAACTCGCTGTATAATTCTCAAACACGGTGGGAACATAGTTCTACACACACAAAAAAATACAATACAAACAATAAATCAACGTGTCATTTCATTTTTAACGCGTAGGCTTTTATAACAAGGTTAAAAAACTCTTTATTCATTTACTCACCTCAGGGAAACAGTCCTTAGCAAACACATGAAGTAAAGCAGTCTTTCCACACTGACTGTCTCCAACCACTACTATTTTACACTTCACGTTCTGACTCGCGTCCATTCCTGCCTGACAGAACGATTTCTGGCACGACCTTCTTTCCTTCATTTGTTAATTTTTATTTAATCGGAATTGGAAGCAAAACAAAAAAAATCCCTCGAAGCGCCTCGTAAATCTCCACACACATCCACTGTCCCTCAAACTCTGCTTCTGAACTCGGCTCATGCGCTAGCAAGACTTTATATAACCCCCTCCCGACCAATCACAGTGTCCGGAGAAGGGTTCTGTCCCCGCCCTGTTTTTTATGCGTGCTGCGCGTGGATGCAGGCGCTTTCACGACCGCGCAGGCGTACTGCATTAATACGGAAAGCCAAAAGTAACAAAACTTTTTTTTTTGCATTTTCAGTTCCATATTTTGTCTTTAAAATCTCATTTCTGGATTACAAGATATTCTAGCTTTCAAATATACAGGGCTCATATTTAGACTATCTGCATATTTATCATATCCGTCCCATACATGTGCTTAAAAAATCCAGTCCACCCAGCTGCCAAAACCTGAGCGTTATGGGGGTCGAATGGTGTCACCAACTCTTAGGTTAGGAAGTAAGAGGTAGGTACACATCAAGACTCTCTTCTGTTTTGACATCAAGGTCCCCTAAATGTGTGAACAGCTGAGTCACTGGTGCGTGAAGACCTACCATTTGCTGTATCACTTAAACTAGCACTCATTTTCCCCCTTTTTGTTTTATGTATGTATGAAAAAAGTGTGCTATAATTCCTCCCAACAGAGTTTTAAGTTGCTGGTATCCTAAATCTAGAACCTAATGAACCAGTGTTAATTTATTCATCGATACAGACGTCAAAGCAGTTTTGGACGACACTTTGGATAAGGGCTTCAGCTAAAGGCCCTGAATGTAAATGTCAAGAGAAGGACTTCTCTGTTTCCACTACTAATACTACACATGCTAGACTCAGTTTCAAGGACGTTGTTGGGCTCAACGACCAACTGTGAAACGCTCAGTAGCAAAATTATCATCTTCACATTACGTCATGGATTAAACATTGTATAATTTTCTCAGTAAAGCTGCTTTGGGACAACGCACATTGTTGAAACTCGCTCTGGAAATAAAATTGAATTGAACGGCTCATTTCATTTAACAGCTTTTTATTTTCACTTCTTTCTGACCGAGCTTTGCAGTGCCACAATTTGGAAGCTAAAGTCTTGCCAGAAAGCATTCTTCGGAGGAAAGAAAAAAGCCATTCTGGTTGTCCAAATGAGTTTCCTGTTAGTTCATATTGTAAAATTCGATGCACATTTTAAATAGTCATGAAATACAACAGATCTGCCGCTCATCACTGGAAAAAAAAAGGTACCTGCTAACAAAAAATCCTATTGTTTCATAGTCGCAGTGAAAAAAAAAAAAGACTAAAGAAAAACGAGCGTCTGGAACATTATTTGTTTTGGCGGATCGACTATTAAAAGGAACTATATAAGTACCCGGATGTGATATTATCCCAGACATCCCTCGCTCCTGATAACCAAGGCATCACGACTCTGCATTCTTCCGTCTGGAGAGGTGATTTACGCGAATGAACAAAGGACCGTTCACATTTACTGCAGTTTTTTGCCACTCGCGTCCTCCTTTATGATCGACCTCGACGGGGTTAAAATGCGTGCGTCTGTTCTCCATTTTCTGAATATTACCGTGTTTCTTCCAGATGGAATACAGTAAAAAAAAAAAAAACAACCTTCATTCGATGTGTATACTGTGTACATACGCGAAAAGGAACAAAGTTAGGTTTCCTTTGATGTACAGTAGGATTTCTGTTCCGCTAGCGATGTTTGTAAGCGTGCACTGGAGTTAGGGTTAGAGGTAGTCGGTCATTAAGTCCGGTTGATACACAGTGCGGTGAGTGGCGTTATACACTACGAGTGCTGAGGAAGATGTGACTGAAGAATGCAAGAAGCAGACACGGTAATAAAATGCTAACAATGAGGGAAAGCTTTTGAGATAAGGTAACAATGCGGGCCTGGAAAAAAAAAAAAAGGCATTATGTTAGCTTTTTACAATTAATATTGTTAGCTGTGCGCTTTAAAACGATCAAAGCCCGAGACGCGCTAATGATAAGGACTTGCTGTGCGTTTACCAACAAAGAGCACGGTACGAGATCCTGCGGCCCGCTTGAAATGCTAATTCAGAGCCTTAATGTCAAGCAGATTCGCATATGGAAGAAGGATGTGGACATGACATTTTGAGTTGCCTGCTTTTATGCCACGTCTCTTATTAAGGCCTCATGGGATGGCAGCATGTCAGCCGTTTGACTTTACAATGCTGTCGTTACGGATGTCGAAATCGCACGTTCCTCTGCGATTATTCTGAGAGAAAGCGCATAGCATTATAAGGGGGGGACGTTTTTACAGGGTAAAGAGACCACAGAAATGCTATCAGAGACCCCTTTTCTAAGCAGAAGGTTCTCCGCTATTGATTAGAAGGTTGTGGGTTCAAATCTGGTCAGCCAGCGTCAGGATCTTGAGCATGGTTATTTTTTTCTGCTCCACAGACCATTCTGCCAACAGCTGCTCACTCAGCAAGGCCGTGAACATTCCCAGATTCAACTACCGTCGTGTCAAAGGTCTCCTTTCGGAAAAGGTGACAAGTGACGCGAAGCGTAAACGAAAAAAGAGGAAGTCAAACCGGGAGGTAACCCTATAGCCGTGGAACATGCACACGGTCTGTAGAGAAGCAATACCAGGCCAGCAAAAACACTCGCTGTGTCTCTACTGATCTGAGAGCTGATGAGCTTAAAAGGTTTCGGGTTGCAGTGTGGGAATGGGATAGGATGTGTGTGTGTTGTAACCTCATGAACTCGAAAATCTTTAGGTTATAGGTGGGGCCAAATATGTGCAAACCACTACAAAAGAATTCGCAAGTGTAGGTTTTTTTTCCCCCGTAGGTAAAATCGGATGCACCCATAAATCAAAATATCCATTCACAAAGCTGAGCTTCATGTCCTTGAGACTTGATAGAATGCGTTTCTGCATGCGCCTGTGTGTGTTTGTGTGCGCATGTTGGCTTAACCACAAAGGGATTCCTCACACGTTCTGCTCGATCGAATATTCCCGTCCCTCGACAACAAGAAGAATCCAAACCCCCGAGTCACGTCACTAATCCCCGGCTACAATTCGACATTAGACCCACGTGTTAATTAAAAGCTCAGTAAAAGGAAACCGAATAATTTTCAGGACACGCGACACGTTTTCTTCGGGTTTGACCTCGCAGACGTTCTCCCGCCTGTGGTCAATTTCCTTTCACATATAAACACGTGAAGGATGTACGGACAATAGAAGTTGACCAAATTGGATGAGCGACAGTGGATCTCATGTACACAGCCTGTCGAATTTTAAGTTCAGAAACACCTAATCTTTTTTCGTTAGTGAGACACAAACAGGTTTCTATAGGACAGTGAATGAAATGGCCGAAAGAAAGATGAGCACACTTTTGTCGAAGAACAGGAGAAATAATTTTAGTAGACTTCCTCATCCCCAGTCAAACATGAAGGTGGAAAGCTTAATGGTTTGGGGTTGTTTCGGACCAGGAAAGGTTGGAGATTTATTTAAGAAAGTAAAAGGAACCCTAAACCAACATGGCAACCATTCCATACTTCAACACCACGCAGTTCCATCTGGACTGCAGCTCATCAGTACCGACTTCAACATACAAGACAATGAGCTGAAGCGTACGTCCGAGCTCCGTGAGCGTTATTTACAGAGCAAACAGTCAGCTGGAGTGTTATTCACCGCACCTAAATCCGATTAAGCTGCTCTGGGATGAATTGGAGCGCAAGAAAAAAAATCTCCAGCTAGTAATCTCCTAATTGTACTGTAAATGACCTAGTTTGTTTGTTTAAACAAAAGGAAAATGCATGTGTCTCTTAAAAACCAAGAAAGGCCCCATGCTCTAATACCGTTTTAACAATCCCTTGTTTCACCATGTCCTCCCTTGGAGATCGGCCCTAGGGGTAATTCCTACTCGACATCTTTTACCAGCCTTTGACACGGTCAATCACAAGACCCTCACAAGACTGAGTGGGGCTCAGCATGGTGGTGGATTACTTCCTACGTGGAAAGATGGCCATATCAGATAACATAGAAGACATTCACATCTGCTTCATTCAGACTCTCTCCTGGAGTCCCCCAAGGCTTAGTACTCAGTCCTCTTTTATTGTGCTCTGTCAATGAGGTAAGATACTTAAACCTTTCTCGAATTATATATATTCCTGCTATGGGACTTATCCCCTACTTTACACCCCTCAGGTACTAAAAACGGACTTGTATATCCTCAAGATCTGTCCTTAAGTCAAGATCTTATCCTGTCTATCTAGCAATGCAGAAAATCATTAGGACAACCAACCCTCATTCTCTATGCATGTGTCTTAGTCGTATACACTGCATGGACAAACATTTGTGGATATCCAGCCATTAGATTCATATGGGATTTTTAAACATCCCATTCCACATTTATTTACCATTTACTGTTCTAATAACCTCCAGTCTTCTGGGAAGGTTTTGGGGTGCGCTTGTGGAGATTTGTGCTCATTCAGGCACAACGGTGTTAGTAAAGTCAGATACCGATGTAGGCGAGATGAGGAGGCCTGGAGTGCAGTCCATATAGTGTTTTGCACAATAGTCTACTGTGCATCCAAAGTCTACCGCTCTCAAACACACCGAAATAAGCTGTAATGAGTTCAGAAAGAAATTTACGATCCTCCACAGGGTCACTGGCTTAATCTCTCCTAATTTGGATTCTTTATTGCAAGCTGTGTTAAGGGACGAATACAGGAGAACAGACGGCTTTTGGAAACAAAGAGCTCTGAAATGAAGGTTCCTAAATGTCTCTGGTAGGAGAGGCATAATGGGGGAGCGAGGATGACTTTGCATAAAAAATGCTTGCAAGGGTTGCGGATTCTGGAGATTCGACTCCCAGAGAGGATTTCTGTGTTTTAGGACAGCTCCATGAGGATCCTCTTTACATGGTGTAAGATCTCTGCCTATAGAGCTCCGATCTTCACCCTATTTAACAATAAATGCACCCCAGGCCTCCTCACCTCACCTACATCAGTCCTCAACTTTACCAACACCCTCATGTCTGAATGAGCACAAATCTCCACAAAATCTAGTGGAACATCTTTCCAGAAGACTGAAAGTAATTGTAACAGCAAAAAGGACTAAATGTGAAATAGGAGGTTCAAAATGTCTCCTATATGGAGGTGTCAGTATATTTCCATCATGAGAGAGTCCCAGGATGGGGGATTTTCTCTCCAGAATTTTAACTTTGCTTTAGCATAAGGTTAAACATAACTGTAAACAGAAAAAAAAAAAAAGAAAAAAAAAGTATGACGCAGCATTATTTTTTGCCGAGTCATTGTTGTGCAGTATTATTATCCATTGTTTTTTTTAAAAAACACAAACATCGTTCGCCTCAAGGAAGAAAGTCAACTCAAACATTACTAGGATTGATAACCGAGCTAATCTTCTCTTCCCCTGCGTGTGCGTGTCGTGTAAACGGACCGCTATGGAGACACGTACCTCCCAGCACGTGACCAACCGGCTCATTGATTAGCGGCATCACACTGCGAACTTTGTCCCAACACTTAAACGCATACAAAGGCTCCAAATCTCACACTGAGCGATCCCATCACACGTCATTAGCGCTCGTTAGCATCTAATCGACTCAGGTTCATTATCCTGGTGCTTTATTTTTTTTTAATGTTCTTTTCCCTTCCAAGGGGTTAAAGTGGCCTCAAGTGAGTACACAATGAATACATGAAGCTGTAGCACACATACATACAGACTGTTCCAGAATGTTCCTCATTTTCTGTCATTGGTAATTTTCTCCATCACTGTCTATTTTCTCATCATTCTATAGCTTAGCTAAAAGGAAGTGAGGTCCTAGAATAGGTGGAGGGAATTTTCCTATATTGAACCAAACAACCATTACCAAGTACCCTAACTTTTTTTTTTTCTAGACAGTACTTTAACAGAGGAACTTTAAAATACAAAACGGTGAGCTCAGGAATCTTACATACTGTATATAGTTGACCTTTTTCCAGCCGTATGTGGTTCTTCTCCAAACTGTTACCACAACGTCTGAGGCAGACGATTATATAGGATGTCTCTGGATGCTATAGCATGAAATCTTCCCCTCACTCGAACAAGGAGACCTAAACGTGTTCCAGCATGACCAGCCAGCTCCATGAAGATCTGCTTTACATGGGTTAAAGTTGGTGGAAGGTTTCCTGCTGTAGGGCTCTAAAGAACATCATGAACGTTCACAAGATCTAGTGAAACACCTTCCCAGAAGACTTGAGGTTATTATAACAACAGTTAACAGGGACTAAATGTGGAGTTAGATGTCCACAATCTTCTGTCGATATAGTGTAGTGTAGTGTGTGTGTGTGTGTGTGTGTGTGTGTGTGTGTGTGTGTGTGTGTGCACGCATATAAATATATGGACATACAGTGTTTGGTTCCTCAGGTTTGGGAACATGATTTGAACCTTGCACCCGAAATGCAATATAACAGTAATGAGACGAAACAAAAGCAAAAAAAGGGATCCATGGGAATTCAAATTGGCATCAGGAACCAAACCACACGCATGAAATAAAAACGCACCGAGATTTCTGCTTTAACCTGATAGATTTAACAAACAAGACGAGCAACCACTCCCTTTCCAAGAGCCGGCCTTTAATACCCTGAAGTGCACTCGGACCCTGAGGAAGTGTATTTGTGGGAATGTAGTTCACACAAAACGACATTCTCGAGGATGGGGTCATGCTACGGTTTCCCCTGGTTTGATTACTCTACACAGGTGATGAGGGGGTGGGTTTACACTAGAACTCAACAGGAGGTTGACACAAGACCTCACCTTTGTCTTTCGAGTTTCCTTCTTCTCTTATTGCTTTTTGTCTTTCAATTTTAATGCATACACCTCCTCGTGTTCCTTTCCAGTGCCGCTCGGCGAAGAAAATTCCAGTGACGGGTGCCTGCAAGCGATAAAAGCTAACTCACACATACATCGATTGCACCCAAGTGTTGTGGTGGGTGTGTTCTTGTACATGGCTTACTGTTATCATCTATTAATTGTAGCCCACTCGTATTGCCGAACGATTTGATTTCTTCTTCAGATCTTTTTTAAAATATCGTCATCGCCACCCAATAGCCAGATTTGGTTCAGGCTGACAGAAAGCTTGCGTCAAATCAAATAGCCACTCTTTACAACTGGGTTGCGCAGATGAGCATCTCAGAGGCTAGAATTTCTGATGATATAAAGGATCCAATAGGAGAAACCAGATTTCAAAGGGAATCCGTCCACATCTAGGGGACACCCATTCTTTAAACTTTATCATTTACAGCATTCGATAGACTCCCTGATCCAGAGTGACTTCTCATTTTATACAGCAGTGGCAGCTTAGTGGTGGTGGGATTTGAACTCTAGACCTTCTGATCAGAAGTCCAAAATCTTAACCACTGAGCTATTTCTTATCTAGTTTCAACACCGTTGAAGTTGCCGTTTTTTCCCTTAAACGCGAATCCGTTCACTGTAGCAGAACTGCTTATATTGATTACAGTTCAAATCCATCTTCATGGTTCTTTAGTTTAACCCTTCATTGAAACTTCATGGATCTTCAGGCTGTTCATGTGGCTTTCACTTGAACCGAAGTGGTTCTGCGTTCTGGATTCTGAACTCCAGATGGGACAATAAAACTGCATTGCATTGACCGGCATCATCTTTCCTTTCCTTCTTTCTTTCTAGAATTCTACCCTTTCTATTCTCGCATTTTTTTCCTCCATCCCTTCTTACAGGCTTCCTCGAGTATCTATCCACACCGTGCCTCTATTCTCTCGCTATTATAAACCCCACACACACATTTATTATCTATGTGAAGTGTGTACTGAAGCCCAGATGTGGCGACTCACTTTGCTCCGTTAATAAGAACCCGAGAGTCGGAATGTCTTTCATCCCGGCTTTATGATCCGAGCTCCTCGTTGCTCTGGCATTTCCTGAAAACTTAGAAGCATGCCCCCCCCCACACACATTAGTATGAGTTAAGGGAAGAAAAAAAGAGTGCAGTTTGGAAAATAAGCAGGCCCATTGAGGAATATGGATGGCCAAGTCAAGCCAGTAGAGGTGGTTTGACGGTCCGATGGATAGATGTGATACAGAAATAGTGAGTAGGCCATCTAGAAGTCAAGGGATGAAAAGGTAGAGGGATGGAGGGCTAGGGAGGAGGTGGAGGGAAGAATAGTGAGTAGAGAAAGTAGAGAAAGATGGCAAGAAGAACCAGAAAAATTGATAGGAAATGAATATAAAGCAGAAAAATAAAGGAGGATGGAGGAAGAAAAAGTAAGCAGGACCTGGGAGGAAAACGGATGGCCAGGTCAAGCCAGTAGAGGTGGACGAATGGACAGACGAATGGATGGTGAACCAACAGGTAGATGATGTAAAAAGAAATTGATAAAAGGTGTAATAAAGGATCAGTAAAGGGATGGTGAACTGGTAAATGAGTGAATGATAGAAGATGATTGACAGAGGAATAAAGTAAGGATTATGCCCAGGCTGGTAGAGGAATGTTAAAAAGGACACATAGATAAGGAAGAATTAAGGGATAATGCACAGGTTAATTATGGGGGAGGACAAAGACAGGAAGTAGAAGTAGTAGAGGAGGAAAGAGAAATAATGAGCAGGTGGAAGATGATGTAGAGGGTGAAAAAATAGGTAGTGACAACAGAAAAGGATAATGAGTGCACCATGTATGGATGGATGGATGAACAAGTACTAAGAGCAGGTCAGGTAGAAGATAAAATTTTTTTTTTTTTAAATCGGTGGATAAGAGTATAGTGGACAAAGATGGATGGATGGATAAATAGGAAACAAGTCCATGAAGCAGGATGCTATAAAGGAGGAAGGAGGCTAGCGAGGTGGCAGTTAGAGGATGTGTGGAGAGAGAGGACGATGGAATAATGGACAGTATACAAGTAAAAGACAGGTCAGCGGAGGGATTAGGCAGAGAATACAGCATGATTTCCTTCTACAGCATCCAAAGACAATTTAGTGCCTCCAGCTTCGTGGAAAGAGTTTGGAGAAGAACCACAAAAGGTTAAGTGTGTATAATGTTCGGCGTTCTCCAACGCGTTGGTGCGATTAACCCTCCTAAAAAAAATCTGCAGAGGTTTATCATCTTTTCATTTGTCCAGTCGTGCAAACACATTTACCGCAGTTTTTCATTTCTAGAATTTTAACAACCAAATGGTTGAGGGTAAAAGAGCCATGAACCAAACACCAGAAGCAGCTCTTGCTGGGATCTAAATTCAATAGAGGCTCTTACAATGTACATAACAGCACAGTGATATTCTTCCTACTAACATCCAGGTGTAGGGTCAGTCATGACACAGCGCCCTCTTGAGCAGAGACGTTTAAGGTCCTCGCTCAAGGGCTCCCCAGTGTGGCAGCTTGGTAATACCCTTAAGACCTTCTCATCAAAAGTCCATCATTTTAACCACTAAGCTTGAAAAAATAATGAAGCTTTATAATAATAAAAAAAAAGACCTTGCACGCAGACAGCTTGATCGGTGCTTTTATGCAAATATAAACGCCATCTCCGCCGCGTGAAAGTTTTCCACTAACGCACCCTATTTCAATGAATACTTTTGCGTCGTGATTGCAACGTGTGCTTTTACATCGCAATTTTTTTTTTCCAGCCCTTTACTTTAGCTTGATTGGGCACAATTCAGATGAAACTACTCCCGTTCTGCTGCACTCAAGTACGCAACGTAAAATCTTTATAGTTGCTTGCAGGACTCCTTCCGTTGAAGCCTGCTGGGTTTGGAATCCGCTATAAAGCGCCAATATGTTTTTTTTTTCCATACGGCGTAAGCATGCAAGCTTAGTTAGTTATTATAATAGTCTTGTAGCCTGGGGGTCTTCCAAAGATCACACATTCCTCATTGGACATGCTTCAAAAAGAGACAGGATTGCACAAGAGCGAAGGTTAAGCCCGTGTACATATTTATCGACGCAATTATCCAATCAGCCAATCATGCGGCAGCTGTAAAATTCATAAAATCGTGTAGATAGAAACCGACATTTGGTTAAGGTTTAAATCAAACATCAGTATCAGGGGGAAAAGTGATAATAGGATGTCTGTTGGTGTCGGACAGGATCAATTAGGAAGAATGGCCTCGAACTGGAAGATAAATCCGAGTCAAGAAGGCTGTCCGAGGTTTGGTTTAAACAACTGAATAAAAGAGGAATAAAACTAACGACTTATACGTCATTTATTTACGTTGTTGTCATTTTGTTTTTGTGATAACAAAAAGTTTTAAACTCGGAAATTTCCAGTATGGTGATTCTGAACTAAAATAAGTATTTCCGTTTGCGAAATCCAAGGGAAAACGCGGGGCGTAAAGCAAAACAGGTGACGTCTGCCGAACCTCGCAAAGCGTACATGCGGTTTTCTTCCTTGATGGCAAAATAAAACCCCACAGATTTTTGAGCTGTAAACACGCAACGTTTTTCCTCAAAAATTCCGCCATCGTAGCCGAATGATGACCCCCAGGACAACCTCCCTGTGGACTTGAATCGCATTTGATGATAAGCGGAAGTAGGTTGAGTAACCAGGTTTGAGAAATGGTCACTGTTACACGATAAGAGTTTAGAAACCGGAAACCCCAAAAGCCAACTTGCCTAAAGCCTTAAATATGGATTCCAAAATCTTGAGATCTTGAACAAGCAAAAGAACAGTGATGGTACTCCTCCTCCTTAAGGTCTAACTAAGGTCATTCTAATACATACAAGTGGATACAAGCAAGGCATCTTGCTAGTGGAACTGGATGTCTAATTTGACCTTCAAGGGCAGATAAGAATCCGTGACCAACATAGCCTGAGTATATTAGAAATGATATTAATGAGAGCAACAACGACCGTTCGGATTTCCATTCATCTCCCTTCCCAAGGTCTATTTTAAAAGTTGCCCAAGACTTTTTTTTTTTATACTCTACTTTTTGAGCTTGTAGGTACAAGACTTTGATACGTATAGGCTACAATAGTGAAAAGTAACGGTACAGGAACGGATGAGATGAATCTAAAACATCACTGTTCCAGTCTAGTCAGATCCCACAGCACACTACATTTCTGACTTTAACCCGCCCTATGATAAAAATGCTCCCTGTATTTCAATCTCTGGGTCAAAGGTAACCATGCCCTTTAGCCTATTTCTTTCAGAACAATCTCAACACACAGCACAAATTCTTCCCAGGAGTGATACCTGAAATCTTCGGGTCAACAGGAAAACACTCGGAGTCATATCATGCTGTATAAACCCATCCGAGCAAAAACAAAACCCCAAAATGTTTCCTTTTGGACACAGATTGATGCTTATTATCTCCCTAATGATATGAACGAAAAGTCCGGAACGAATGGCCGAGAAAAAACAAGGCGAAAGGTCGATTTCATGGTGACTTTACATGGAGAATTGCTTCATGATCAGCCATTTGATGACGGGGTTTACTGCCGTAAACACCAAATTATCGTCTCCGTGCTCTCGACAAGCCCAACCCACACACGTACAAAGAATTTTCCATTCGCGTTTCTTCCTCTCTGGAGCGTCTAGCAGCAAGAAAGAAATTACAGCTACGTGTGTTATCATACACACTAAAATACACGGCGGATCAGAGGTACAGAGTAAATGTAATGAAGGTGATATGTGGTCAGATGAAAAATTGGACTGTAACCTCCTGGGTAACAACTCCATCAGTCCCTCTGTCTAGCTCTTCTCATGGATCTTCAAAACTTCATCACCGGTTTCCCAACAGCATGCCCGAGTCAATAAGCCAGTGTTTGCATTCCGTATTGCCTCATTTCAGTCCTCACACTGGAGTACTTGTCTGCCCCTCATGTATCTATTATGCTTTGTGTATTTTTGTGCTCTAACTAGCTGTCAATCAAGACACATCGGAAGTGTATGAAGCCAGAACATTGTTTACTGCATATGGCTGACAATTTCAGCATAGAAGGAGAATATCAATGTAGTAAAAGCACGGTGGTGGAAGCATCATCATGGTGTAGCTGGTGCTTCTTAGTAGGAACTGAGAACACTGGCCTAGGACTGAGGCCAAGATGGATGGAGCAAATATTAAACAGTAGAATGATCAAGATTCTGGCTGGATATCTCACACATTTGTTGGGTGCATAAGTTTTCCCCCCCGATCCCATTCCCTCTATGATCTTCATAGAGTTTCTATTTGACATATGAAGTCACCCATGATAAATGTTTTAATAAGAAGAAAATCAGCAGAAATAGCTTGGCTCGTAGCAATACGATGCAAAATTATTCATTTCTGCTGCATATTAGCGAGTGTTCTTCCAGTGTTTTATGAACTGGAGCGCAGTTTATATGATTTTCATTCTCAAGGGAGGTTCAGAAACTTGCACTACACTGAAGCTCAAAATAAAAAAAGTGTGTTGACTTCACATAAAAAAAAGAGTCACGAACTGTGGATCATGATAATTCACATGTATAATTTACAAAAGGTTTATTTTGGTGTTTTCTTTCGCCCTCGTGTGACTATAATAAAACTTCACATGAAAAATAAATCGTACTGTAACAGTCAACTATGACTGGACCAAAAAAGAAAGAAAAAAAAAGGCTGATCTGATATTTCAGCACATGCTATTTTTACCCTAGAGCCAATTATCATGATGGATCTCAGGGGTATATGTCTAAAAAAGGCTGCTTGAGATGATAATTCACCACATTTTCTGTACTTTACAGCTGAGCAAGTGGTTGAATATGAGCCTGCACAGACAGCAGTATTAGACTATAGAGAGATGATGAGGATGGAGACATTGAAGGCATTAGAGATGGAGGTTAGTTGGTTGGGCTCAATAGATTCTATCTTACTTGGCATGTAGCTCTAAAAGGTGTTTAATTCAGGACACACCCCTTTATGGGTTTCTACAATACACATGATTGAACCATTTTAAAAGATCCCTGTAAAAAAAAATTCTGTACAGCATTTTCACATCAAATCAACTTTTCAATGAAAAATAAATAAACCCTGTTATATACTACAATGGCAATAACGTGTGATAGCTGGAGGTGGTTAAGGCATTGGACTTTGGTTCAGGTGGTCACAAATTCAAACCCAAGCACCCACAACGTATAGAGGAAGACCCTTAACAGTAATCTGCTCACAAAATGGCATCTGCCAAATGCTGTAATTGTAGCCGGGATATTCCAGAAATGACCACCATATCGAAATTATAGCATCATACCGCACAGTAAGACTAAATCCCTAACAGCAGAACGCTGTTGCATAACAAAGACTTTAATAGAAGGCACTGCCTCCTGCTGTACTCGATACTATTCAAGGTACCAACAAAGAGCCTGCTCCATTTAATCAAAGTGGGCAAAAGGAACATAGTAGACCAAAAGTTCACTCTGGCACAAGACTATTAATTGCCTTATGAGCCCGGTGACTGTTATTAGACATCAGTGCGTCAACTATGAGGTGGTTTCAAAAGGTTTCGAGATTAGCTCTGTTTTTGCTCCGATTTGCCCTGGATTTGATCAATGGCGTCAAAACGGCCTTTGACCTTCGAGCTGGATTTTCATCTTCGAAAAGAGGGCGAAGTACGCAAAAGCAAGTAGGGTGGGTGCGGACGGCGAGATCATGTTTCCGGTGAGAAACTCGTGTGAGGAGAGTTCGGTGACCGGGCACGTCGTCGTTCTAACTTGCTGTCCATGATGCAATCTCGTGCTCAGAAAAGCAGCAGATACACAGCTTCGGATGTACACAGGACCATGTCTTTTGGCACACCGACTCATGACGGTGCGTTGCAGCTTTGCGCCGCCATCTGTTGGCAGGTCACAAAACTAGCCTCGAACCTGTTTGATACTACCTTGTCTACCAAACACACACACAAAAAAAAAAGAGCTCTCTAATTGCAGAGCGACCTGAAATCTGAAAGAAATCAGCGCACTTCTGCAACGATGGTATTCGCGACATTTTCCTGTGGGTCAGGTTTTTTTGTATCGATCGAACGAAACATTTAGCTGTTGTGCAAAGTCTAATTTGCAGGATTTAACTTGCAGATGTGATTGAGTAAATGCATGTGCATCTTTTTCCTCACAAAAAAAAGGACAAAGGCAGCGAGTGTGAGAACAGCAGACACAGAAGTGAGGGGGGAGGAGATTGAAAGAGAGGCAGGTATGAAAAGGCTGAGACCTTGAGACTGATGAAAGCCTTTCAACAAAAAAAAAAAAAAAAAAAGGAAAGGCTGCAAACATTAGTGTGTGTGTGTGCAGCAATATTTGCGATGCGCTGCACACCCTACCGGTCCAGTGTAATCGCACATCATCTTCCCCTTCAAAACACTGTATGGCAGAGATCATTTCCATCGTGCTGCCATGGCTACATGAAGGGCTTGAAAGCAGGGGCGCAGTCGGAGCTCTGTACAAGATACGCACAGTGCAAATACCTTCGTGAATCTAACGCTTACTGTATCACGCCTGTACAGGCGGCGAAAAGAATGCTGGCGATTAGAACGAGAACATGTGGGATGACAATATTTGAAGTGTCGTTCAGATGTGCAGATTTCCAATCATCCCATTCACTGATGAGAACAAATTTGTAGGTGGGACTAAATTCTGCAAACCCAAAGAATGTGTTTCTATTTAATTAACATTAAAAAGTATTTTATAAATAAATATATGCAAATTTCCTGAAAAAAAAAAAAGTTGAGGACCACTGATTCACATGGGTTGGAGAGAAGATTTTAAGTGGCCTGCTAGAGAGCTCTGGAACACTGACTGCACCCCAGACCTCCTAGTTTCCATCAGAACCTCACTTTAACTAATACCCTTGAAGCTGATTGAGCACAAACCTCCACCAAATCTAGTGGAACATCTTCAAAGAAGAACAGAGCTTAGCATAAGGGCGAAAAATGGCTAAATACGGAAAGAGACGTTCCATATCGCATAGGAATGGCGAATCTGCTCAGTGGTGGTCCTGTGGTGGTCTTTCAACTTTAGAGAGAGTGAAACTGTGCAGAGCAACAAAAGGCGGTTCGTCTTACAGATAATATTCACCACGTGTTCTGTATACAAAGAAGCGGCCTGATGTGTAGGACGAACACTTGGGGGTGCTCAGGCATGTCTGGGCATGTTTCGGTATGGATTTCTGTTGAAAGCCTCATCAGGTGCCGATTTTATTACTTAAAATGTGAAAGATGGAGAACGCTCGAGGCATGTAGTACAGCAGAGGCGGATGCTGGGGCCGATCATTCATTTACAAAGTGCAAACATGAATGACCAATATGAAGCAAACTAACACAATGGGACCAAGAAGCCATAACATGGGTGTGAAGACGGGGGTGAAGACTAGACTGCAGACAGTAATAGCGACCATTTAGAACTTTCTAAAGCCTTTCGTATTTTTTTTTGCAAAATAAGTCAACTAATCTAAAGGTTAACACGGACACCTAAGCATAAACATTTTTTTATATCCCATTCCACATGTAGACCCTTATTTTTTATTTTTTTTAATTAACTCCACTCTTCTTGAAAGATGTTTCACTACATTTGGGTTGTGGAGATTTGCGTGCATTCACCCACAGGTAACGTCAGGTACTGATGAAGGTAAGGTGAGGAGGCCTGAGGTGCAGTCAGCTTTCCAATTCATCCGTCAATAGGGTTGAGTCAGAGCAGCAGGAGATCTGCAGCAGGAGATCTTCCACTCAAATCCACGTAAAAGTAGGTCTTCATGAAGCTGGGTTTGTGCACTTGAACAGGTTTGGGTCTCCTAGCTCGAATGAAGGTACAATTTCATGCTACCGCATCCAAAGACGTCCCAAACACTTACGTACCTCCAGGTTTTTGGCAAGTTTGTAGAAGGAGCACATCTGCCAGGAAAAGTCATGTCTCAATATTTTTGTCAATATGATCCCTATAGATGTGCCTGCAGCACACACACACAAATATCCAGGTTTAAACAACGCTGTACATTCTATCAGTAGACGGTGCTTTGTATAAGCTCTGGCCTTCGAGCGCCATCTAGTGCATGTAGTAAGAAATGCACACAATCTACTGTAATAAATATTTCCCACACCATATTATTGTTGATTTTCTACATGAAGCTTAACAATACACTGCAAATGAATGATTGTGAATACAGATGGGAAAGAGAAGAACATAGGTAGAAAAAGAAAGAGTGGATAGATATGCAGTTGGATAGACACACTATCAGAAAGGGACGAGCGATGCCACTGATTTTTCTCGGTGTGTAGACTCCAGTAGCACTAGTTTTGATCAGTATTATAGTAAACACCACAAGGGGGCGCCCAATAAGTCGATCGCGATCGACGGGTAGATTCCAAAAGTAGTGTGAGATGATCACATGCCATTAAAAAAAAAAAAAAAAAAAAAAAAAAAAAAGGCTGAGACTCTCAGTACAAGCCATTAGATTATATATTTCCTATACTTTAAATAAATATATATTTTTTATGCAGGTAGATCATTTCGGCCGAAAAAGTGTGAGCAGCCATGTGATAAACAAAGTTCACCACACAGACCCCTTTACACCATTTTTTTTTTGTATGTTACCTTCTCTTTCTATGATTTTATGAAGGACACATTCTTGTCCAACTGTTCAAGGTAAAGATGAGGCAGTGAAATCCAGCTGCTGTAGATGACTGGGAGCCTGAGATTAGATGAACAGGAAGCACAGCGGAAGGTGAAATAATTCCTGCGAAATACATATTAAACCATACAAACACAAGTTCAAGTCCTATATACGGCTGTTTGCTTAAAAAAACCAAAAAAAAAAACCAGGTGACTGCATTTGAATATCGCTGAGCCACGAAAAGGGGGATTTCGGATGACTTTTTGTTTTCTTCTGTATATAATCATTACATAAGACTGTACTGAAGGATTCATCTCAAGGGGATAAAACCAGAGACGCCCAACATTCACTTTATACTACATTAAAATTAAAGCTGCCATGGATCCTCGTTGATAATTTTCAACTCATATCATATAGAAGACTTTTTTTTGCTCAAGTTTTGTGTTCTAGTTGAGCGTAACTAAGAAATCCAATTTCTTTTATACAACAGTTGACTGGTAAAGCCATCCAGTGACCGCTAATGTTTCCTCCCAATTTCCCCCCAATGTTGGCCGGCAGGACCCTCATTTGGGCAACTCGGATCTCACCTGAAACCTACCTGTGCTGGGCGTGAAGGCAGGAGGATGAAGCCGAAGCGTGAAATCTATCAATCAATTTATCATTGATCTATTCAATACATCAATTCATTTATCCATCCATCAATCCAGTAATTCCTCCATCCATCTATTCAATCCATCAATCCAGTAATTGCTCCATCCATCCATCCATTAATTCATCACCCACCCATCAATCAATGAATCCAGCCATCCATTATTTCATTCATCCATACATACACCCACCCATCAATCAAGAAATCCATCCACTCATCCATTAATTCATCCACTCATGAATCAATTCATACATACGTCAATCAATTCTCACTCATCCATCAATTCATCCACCTATCCATCCATTAATTCATTCATACATCCACCCATCAATCATTTCATCCACCTATCCATCTATTATTTCATTCATACATACGTCCACCCATCAATCAAATCCATCCATCCATCCTATTCATTTATCCATACATACATCCACCCACCCATGAATTAATCCATCCATCCATCCAATTCAGTTATCCATCTATTAATTCATATACATCCACCCACCCATGAATTAATCCATCCATCCATCCATCCATCCAATTCAGTTATCCATCTATTAATTCATACATCCATCCATCCATCCATCCTATTCAGTTATCCATCTATTAATTCATCCATCCATCCATCCATCCATCCTATTCATTTATCCATCTATTAATTCATACATCCATCGATCCATCCATCCATCCATCCATCCGTTAATAAATCTATTTATAAGCAGGAAAGAAGAAGTTGCACGGTTTGGTGTAAACATTTATTGAGAGAAACAAATAAAAACAGCCTTTCAAAAAAACCAAAACACAAAAAAAAAAAAGCACATTTCTGCAGAGAGAGAAAAAGGGGATGAAGGCTGGAGTGAATTTTTGTTTTTAAAAATGGCCGCTATAAATAAAATTAAAATCCTATGGGGATGAGCGATCAGAGCTCCCGTATATTCGAGCCTGAAATGGAGGACACTCGAACGAAAGAGCGGAAGAGGACGAATGATTCCCCTGATCGATTACACGACAGGATCTTCGTTGTTTGTTGGGTTTTTTTGGGTGACGTCTTTCTCAGACAGCTCAACAGTGCAGTCGTGGTTGAAGGCACAAAAAGTCGAAGCTCTCTCGTTCGCGGTCTCGTCGACGTACCAAAAATCGAGCGGACTTTGTGTAATTTCCCCCCATTTAATAAAAAAAAAAAAAACACATCTCAAACAAGACAAAGAGCGAGTGCACGTGGTCCAAGCGTCCGTTCTGCAGTACAAAATCAACCATGCTGTCTTTGTGGTGAAGCGTCTTGGAGACTTTAGAAAAAAAATTAGCGAAAACGTGGGGTTTTTTTTTGGTTCGATAAAATAATCTCGACCGTTACGGATCTTTTTTATAATTCCCCCCCCCCCATTTTTATCCCCTCTCTATTAAACAAACCCGTGTGAGGAAAAAAAAAAAAAAGCCCCCAAACAAATATCTATCCCAGTTCTCCAAAGTGAAGCAAACGAAAAACCATGAGAAACCGCAACAGAAACGAGGAAGTAGTGAGGCAGGATGATAATGGAGGGCGATGAGAAAGGCGTGGCCTCACTGAGAGCCGGCCCTCTGGATGGCCTTGAGTCTGTAGGTGCCGATGGAGGTGTTGAGTTTGAGCAGCGCGCTCTGCGCCGCTTGCTTCGACGGAAAGGTGGCCAGGATGGTGTAGGTGGAGGCGAGGTCGTGCTGGGGCGCGGCGGACGACTCGGCGGTCTCGGAGCGCCGGGGAGGCTGCGCTTGCTCCGGCAGCCATTTGATGAGCGCGCCGACCTTGCCCAGCTCTGCCAGCAGAGAGTCGGCCTCGGCCCGGCTGATGCCTGCTGGCAGGTCCGTCACCTCCAGGACACGACCGGTCGCTGCGAGGACATCGACGCCGACTGAGTTAGATCACAAACAACTAAGCGATTCACTAGAAATTGTAACCGAAACTCGCCGCTCGCGCTCGCCGTTGTACGAGGTGGTATCAAAACGCTTCGAGACCGGTTTTGCGACACGCCAACAGATGGCCGCACGCGCCGTCACAAGGGGGCGCCAGCTTCACGAGTCACAAAATTCATCGTCCCGTGCACGCATTTCTGTGCGACCGGTCCGCGCTCCCGAAGTGGCGGGAACGCCATGTATTGCTGTGGGACTATTTCGAAGGTGATCGTGTGTAAAAAGTACTTTCTTCAAAACAGAGCGTCTTGAAACTTTTTGATATCACCACGTACACCCGCTAAAAAAAAAAAGAAAGTCACAAACCAAAAAAAAAATTATAATAATAATAAAAAAAACCCCACAATCTCTATAGAACGTTTCACATACTCGTTCTTTCCCATTGGTTGACAGGATTAAAAGGAGGCGGGGCTAACACGCGGAAACTCCGCATGCATTCGTGTATGTGAGTGTAATCTCTGGGGGCGTTACCTATCTCCCCCGTGCTACTATCAGTGGACAGTGATTTCTTCGCCGGTCTTCGGCCACGCCCCCCATGTCGGATTCCCATAGGACCCTAAAAAAAAAAAAAAAAAAAAGGAAGGCATCAGCGATAAGGTAACAACAAGGAGAAGAAGGTGTGTCTGTACGAGTGTGAGTGTGTTACCTGATGGTGATGGTAGTGGTGGTTGACCAGAGGAGAGCCGTGCATTAGAGGAGGTCGGATCGGATGGTTGTACTGCAGAGGCTGTCCGAGTAAAGGGTACCTGCCGTCACCTGCAGAAAATAATTAAACCAAATGAACAAACGGCGGTGCGACCAAGATGTTTTGTGGTGCCAAAGACGCAAGTGGATTGAGCGCTCACCTTGAAGGAAGGGTCGAGAGAACTGGGGCATGATTGGAAGCGAGGCGAGGCCGGGACGGATTCCCTTTAAACTGGCAAGATGGGGCGGACCAGGAGAATGGGCTGGAGAAGGGGCGGGGCTTGTCAGCTGAGGACTGTGCTGGAGAGGAAGACACACAGAAGAAGAACATCCACGTGATGGAACACGAGATGATGCGCAGCTATAGAGACATTTACAACTACAGCTAGTTAACAACACTATACAGTGACAAATGTCTGGACACCTGACACCAGAAATCAGGTGTCCTGACACTTTTGGCCATGCGGTGTGCGAGTGTTTACCTGCGTGGTATCGACCAAACCCAGCTCAGACGGTTTGGAGCCGGCGTGTTGATGCTGCTGATCCGGGCTGTAGTACTTGTTTTGCTTCCACTGTGTAGCATGAGGAGCAGGAGGGACGCTCAGCTGCATCATCAGCACACCGCTACCACCAGGGGGCGCCGAAGGTACACCTGCCAGAAAGGTGCGTATTATATCAAGTCCAGGAAGTTTGCAAAAGGGCAAAACCAATTTTCACACAAATATAATGAAGAGAAGCAACAAGATTTGGATCCACACACACACACACACACACACACACGCGCACACACTAATTAAGGCTGTTCAGTACAAAAACGGACGGTGGATCCGAATCCCCATCGCGCTCGTCTCATTAAAAACCATTTTCCTCAGCGCCACTCGGCCAGGATGCGTGTTCGGGTTCATAACACGCTCGAGTTCTCCGTTCGTTAGCGTTTATTCGTGATTTAAGGCCGTGCGCAGGGACGGAAAAAATTTCCGATTAACTGCACATCGGAGGCGACGCAACGTTTAAACGGATCGTGAAAAATAAGCCGAAGGTCAATTAGGGGAAGGAAGACGATGAATAAGAAGAAAAAAAATGAAAACGTTAGTGACCTTCACAAAACATTGCGATTTGGGTTTGTTTTTTTTACGCTCTGAAAGGAATTTCGAATTTATTCAAAGCCATTGAGGAATAGGATTTTTTTCCGCTTTCGTGAGCCAGATTTCCATTAGCATTACGAGCGCGAGGCAAGCGATAAAAGAAAATGATGTTCGAAAGCCGTACGCTGCAAACTGCTAGATCGTAAAAAACAAAAAAACACCGCTTTATTACTTTTAAAAACTCCCGTTTCCCCGTCACGGGAAACGCGACACTCGCTCGTTTTCCGCATGTCGAAACTGTTCGCTCTGCGGTTTTCTCACGCGACATTTCCCACACATTTTCAAGCAGTGTAACTCTCTCCTTTTGTTTTTTAATTCCCTACGGTGCGTTCGGTGGCTCGCTGCCGTACCATTGGCTGAAAGCTCGGTAATACCTGTGCACTGCTGCGTCTGGATTGGCTGAGAGCCACAGGGAGAGGCGGCCCTGGGGAACTGCATCTGCTCGGAAGCCGGAGGTGGCAGGAAGCCCACGGTGGAGCTGAGGAGCACGCAGAGGACCACAACAGAGAAGGGAAGCAAGATTGATTAGTGCGAGTGATATTCTGTTCGACTGAAGATCAAATGTGTGTGTGTGTGTGTGTGTGTGTGTGTGTGTGTGTGTGTGTGTAGGGAAATATTTAGAAAATCTGCTCATTGATGGTGTTTAGAAGCTATAATGTGTGCATTGACTTTTCTTTATCTCGGGTGGTAAATTGTAATTTATACACACACACACACACACACACACACACAGTTAATACACACCTCATACACACACTAAAATAGTCATTGTTCTATTAACTTATACACACAGACTTCCATTATATTATAAGGCATTAACCTGGTGTGTGTGTATGTGTGGATATATTGTGTGTGTGTGTGTGTGTGCACGCTTGTGAGATACCTGACAGTGGAGTGTTGTCCTGGAGGCAGAACGCTGTAGTACACCTGCATGCTGGCTGAGGGCATTGACGTCTGATTGGTCGGTCCCTGCAGGACAAGTTGCTGCTGATAGGCTGGCTGAGGAACGTTCGGCGAACCCTGTATCCACCCAGAAAACCCACACACACACACATACACACACACTATGAAACTCCTGCAGTGCTATGATGGACACTAGAGAGAGAATCATTGGTTAATCCCGAAGCCCTTGTAGACAACTGACCTGGTATGGAGGCATGGGTGGGTACTGCACCACAACACCCTGGATCTGACTGGTTAGCCCTGGCTGGCTGCTCATCAGCGATTGGCTCTGAGGCTGCTGAGCTCCCATCATGCCTTGGTAGTTTGGTGCTTGACTGTGCATGATGGTCTGATATCCTGGGGGAGGTGGAGGACAAAAGTTTACTCACCGGAGTCGTTTATATTTTAGTTTATCTAAAAGTAAAGTCGCAGCCACATTTAAAAAGATATTCGGCGATAAATACTGTGCATTAGGAAGCATGACTTTACCAGCCCTGTGCGGCGTTCGCTCAGGTGCCGGCAAACTTTTGTGCACGCGGCGTTTTTCGGGGGAGTGAGCGCGACTTCTCGCTCGGTTCATGCGCAATTTTACGCTGCGGGCCGCGGAAAAAATGGAAAAAAAAAAAAATTCCCATTAAGTGCTTAAAGGGCTTCGCACATCGACACGGTAAGCGGCGGTTAATGAAGTGAATAAATGCGGGATTTTTCTTTCCGCTGGAAAAATAAACAAACCCTCGCCACGGAGAACTCATTACTTTCGCGTGACCTTTCCTAACACCCCCCCCCACACACACACACACACAAGGACCATCAACAGGAAGAGGAAAATATGGCTGTGTCTTCCGTCGTTCAAAATATTGAACGGGCCGAGCGATAAGGACGTCGCCGTGGAAACGGCTGGGGGCGGGGTGTTTTTGGTTGTGGGCTTCTCGCCTATACATGGAAACGGCTTGTGCGGGGTGTGTGTGTGTGTGTGTGTGTGTGTGTGTGTGAGTACGGTGCATTAAAGAATGATGAAGGATCGATTAGTTCGCAGTGAACACAAAGAGTCAGAGAAGGTCAACATGGACGCTGGAGCTGTGCGCCGTCTCTAGACTCCGTCGTTCCTGCCTCCCTTTTTCACTCCGACCTTGATCTTTCATTCACTTTCCATCTATCTGACTAGGTGTGTGTGTGTGTGTGTGTGTGTGTGTGTGTGTGTGTGTGTGTGTGTGTGTGCGTGCGCGCGTGTGCGCGTGTTTTTCTTAGGCGGAGTAGAACGTCTGAGACGAGAGACGGTAGACAGGAGGGTCTTTTCACAGAGGCTTTTTTTTTTTAAACGTCTGGCCACCTCTTTTGTGGCAGGCAGCGGTAATCAATTCAAGAGTGGGTGGAGAGAGTGCGAGAGAGCGAGAGAGAGAGAGAGAGAGAGAGAAAGTCAGGATGATTCCCCTGCCCACTCAGAGCAGATATGAAGAGAATAAAAGCCTTTTTATTCAGTGGTACACATGTACATGCGCGCACACACACACACGCTCATGAATTGAAAGCTTTACACATTTCTTTCTCTCTCTCTCTCTCTCTCATCTGTATATTTCTCTTGAATCGTGAAACCAAACTCAACACAGAGCACGAAGACAAACATGTTCTAAAGTAACGGCCGTTTTAAATCATCGGGACTCCACACGGCACTTTTGCTATGTTTCCACACGGACGGATTTAATTGCCGGATGTGGCGTTTTTTGTTCTTTTTCTTTTTGGATTTTGGTGCTTGGTTTGAGACGCATCAGCAAAACTAACGTTTAGCGATTCAACTAATTTTATTTCTATAATTTTATTTATCCACGTAAAGAAAAGGACATGAATAAATGTGGGGCGTTGAAGGTTTTAATTTATATATATATATTTATGGTGAATTTCCCAACATCTAACTATATCTTTCTACATATCCATCCATCCACATCTCTCTCAAACCACCTCCCCGTCGATTTCTCGCCATTTAGATTTCTCTATTGCTTCATCCATCCCTTTCTAACTCTCTATATTCACTTCTCTTTCCATATCCATCCATCCATCTAATTTCTCCAACCATGTCTCTACATCTATATTTCTCCCTAATGATCCATCAATTCACCATCCCTTTCTATATCTCTATCTCCCTCCCTCTGTCCATACATCATCCCTCTATCCATGTTTCTCTTTATACATGTTTATCTCCATCCATCCACTCCCTATATCCATCTCCCTCCATCTACCTATATCTATATCGAACTATCCATCCCATCTCCCTCTATTCTTGTTTCTTTCAACCTACATTTATCTATATCGCTCCGATCACACATCCATCCCTTTCTATATCTTTCATCATACATCCTTAGATAACTATTTTGCTCTACATATATCCATCCATCCATCCATCCATCCATGTCTCTATTTCAATTCACTATCCATCCACCCATCCATACATCTTGCCTCATTTCTTTCAATCCATCTCCCTCTGTATCTGTCCCTCTCTTTCATACATACATATAAGGTGGACATTCATTGGATTTGTCAACATAGAATAATAAAAATATGAAGGCGCACACACACACACACACACACACACACACACACACACACACACACACACACACACACACACACACACACACACACACACACACACACCTTTTGCTCACCGTATTGGGGCCAACAGGCAGAGAGGTAAACAAATTCAGGAGCAGAAAGTGGGGAGTTGAAAAAGAGACCGGTTCACTGTGAGAATCGTACTGCCTCTCAGACAGTGGCACGGCCCCGCCTCCTACCCCCCAGAACCCCCCACACATCGGCATCTCATATACACACACACACACACACACACACACACACACACACACACACACACACGTGTGTGTATATATATATATATATATATATATTGCTCACTCACCCTTTGACAGCACTAGGATTGTGATTGTGTGTATGTGTACCTTGTTGTTGTGGTGGAACAGGTTGACTCTGGGGACCGCTGTAGTGTACTGGGGTGACTGGTCTGTAGTGCTGGTTCGAGTGGGGATACTGACCAGGGGCACAGTAACACGCCGACATCTGCACATGTAGACACACACGATTTACATGTGGGCAGAGCTCAGACTTCGTGCCAAGCACACTTGAACTACACGTGTGTGTGTGTGTGTGTGTCTGAGTGTGTGTGTCCGTGTGTGTACCTGCTGCACAGGCTGCTGGATGTATCCCTGCTGCTGGATGCTTGATGTGGGAGGCGGGTACGTGGGCACGGGAACAGACTGACCAGGCTGAAGCATGTAGCCGGTGGGGGTCGGATTCTGGAGCACCATGGAGTGGGAAAAGACGCCCGTCTGGTGGTCTGGCACATCACCTGGTGCCAGGCTCAACTGGCTAAACTGGTTCCCCAAGCTGTCCTGCTGCAACACACACACACACACACGCACACGTTCTTAAGACCGAGACAAACCATTTCTTTCTTTCTTTCATCAGGATTTACCAACCAGTGCCTTCAACAATGTGTACTAAAGGATTTGCCTACACTAAGAGGATAAAGAAAAATGAGGGAGTATGAGAAGACAGAGAGAGAGAGAGAGAGAGAGAGAGAGAGAGAGAGAGAGAGAGAGAGAGAGAGAGAGAAAAGAAAGAGCAGAAAGTGAGAGGAGGTGGGCATGAAAGAGGGGGAGAGAGTGAGAAGAAAAAATAAACAGACAAAAGAGTGAGGGAGAGAGAGAGAGAGAAAGAGAGAGAGAGCGCAGTACCACAGTGTAGTGTTGGTTTAGAGGAACAGGCAGGAGCGGAGGAGGATAAGAGATCGCTGAGTACTGGACACACTGACCACAATGCTGCAGAGGAGAAAAAGAAAGAGAAAGAGGAAAGAAAGAAAAAACAAAAAGACAGGGATGGAGTAACAAGACGTAGACGAAATGTCCAAAATGTACACGGAAAACAAAGAACAGACAGGAGGAAATATGAAAAACTGACCAACAATTCAAGAGTTGATTACAGAGGCAGAAACGTGTAACAAAGGGGGTGGGACTAACCTGCGTCATTACGTGATTGGCCGCCTGGTGCTGCTGGAAATGATGCGTAGGAGGTGCAAGGGGCGGAGCCATGGGCTGCTGGGCCCTCCCCTGCTGCGTCGTCAAGGTGGGGTTGTAGACCAAAGCGCTGCCGTCGGGGTTTGCAAATGGCTGACCTGAGGCGAAGGGGGGGGCGGGGGGGGGGGGGCGGCAATAAAAATTAATTACCTGATGAAATTCATACTAAATCACTGCCTTGACCTCCTCCCCCCCTCGGGCAGGTGGTACGCAGTTGGCGGTACGCACCTGTTTGCGAGTGTAGCAGCACGCTGCCCGCTGGGATGCCCGAGGCCTCCAGAGGAAGGAGGTAGTAGCTTGTGTTAGCGTTAGCAATAGTGTTAGTATCGGCGCGGGTGGTGGCGCTGGCGGTGGAGCGCGGAGAGCCCGGGTCTCCGGTGCCAGTCCGGACCTGCCTGGTCGGCGCGGGTACAGCTTGGACGGGGAACGACAAGGTGGGGCGAGACAGAGATCCGGTAGATGAACCTACACTACTACAGGAGTCGGAACCTGCCACGGGAAGTAAAAAAAGTCTCTAAGCCGTGAGCGATGGGGGGGGGTGATGATGGAAGGAGGGAACACGAGACGATGAAGGGATCAGATGGAACTTTAGGCAACGAAAAGGCAGACGGCACAAAAACGCCGTAAACTCGAATTAAAGCACGTAATGCAAATGAAATTGAATCTGCATCGTATGCGGCTGCGTTTCCATAACAATCAATGAACAAAGGGGGGAGGAGGGGGGGGGGGGTACCTGACGTTATTTGTGGCCTAGATTATGCTTCTAAAATAAACATCGAATTGAAGAAGTGAATAAAGGAAACTATGTGCTGAGCTTTAATTAATTCTATCCAACATCGAACCACACACACGGGAACCTCAACGGGGGTCGTTTTAATGTTGGCAGGACACCGAGACACAGGGGTCCGCCAACGGAAGAGAGGACGTTAAATATAAAAAAACAAAACAAAAAAACACCTGAATTAAATGTGGGCCTCAAATACTGGATCATTAATAGGGAATAAATGCAGGCTGTGTGTGTGTGTGTGTGTGTGTGTGTGTGTGTGTGTGGACATTTTAGATGAAATTTGTGTGACTTTATACCCATGCTGCTGCTCTTGTGACTTGAAGACAACCGAGTGTGTAAAAGAGTGCAGTGTGTGTGTGTGTGTGTGTGTGTGTGTGTCCATGTTCCTATTAGTATATTGGAGGTGTACATGTTTAAACCATCTTCCCTCCGATGATGATGATGATGATGAAATGATGATCAAATGTACGACTCATTGAGTGTATTATAATGCTGATACCCCTAAAAAATTCAGGGGTGTGTGTGTGTGTTTGCGTTACCGGTCTTCGACAGCCTCCCCGTGCTCCTGCTGCTAGCCGTGCTGTCTCTGCGTATGAGCACGCTGATGCTGCTGAAGCTGCTGGCTTTAGTGATGGCCGGCCTGCCGTTCCGGTGCGAGCTGTCCGAGTCCGTGCTGCTCCAGGGCCGAGGCTCCAGGCTCCGCGGATCGTTCTCCGAGCTGCTGTCCCTCAAACTGCAACACACACACACACACACTTCAATTTGAATGAAAGCTCACAAACGGACCAGTGTGTGGAACCGAAGGATGTGTAGTGCACCACCTGAAGATCTGTCGCTTCTGATGACTGCTAATATAACCCACGTCCTCCTGAATCCTACGGTGAAGGAAACCGGAAAGTGTATGAAAATCTTTTTTTGAATAATAAATAGTAAGAATTTTCAAAGCCACACACACACACACACACACACACACACACACACACACACACACACACACACACACACACCTTTTATCGAGCTGGAAATGATCTTGCCCCTGTGGATTTGAAGAATAAGCACAAAATATAAATAAATAAAAGAAACCAACTCGATCTTGCTTCGTATACGAATAGAAAAATTACACCCCCCCCCCCCCACCATACACTATTTAATAACAACATCTCTACCAAATACGTTGACTTTTTTTTTTTTTTTTTTTTTTTTTTTATTAATGGCAAAGCGGCGCTCACGTCCTGGGCGAAGATGCGCTCCCTGGCCCGTTGGTACTCCTCCTCTCTCTCCTCGATGGATTTGCTGCGGCGGTCGTCCCTCAGGCGCATCCTCAGCTACGCGAAAGGAACGAAAAGCGGGTTTAAATGGCGAAAGGGTTCGCGGGTAAGTGCAGGGCCGAAGGAGCGAATTCTCTGCAGCTCGGAGGTTCGTATGAAAAGAGGACTAGCATTCTAGAGCACTCACCCGGCCGTCCTCTTGGTCTAGACTCAGGCTGTCACGCTTCAGGATGTAACGTTTTTGGAAATCGTCGGTTTTGTCGTCTTTTATGTGCTCGGAGAACTTCTGATCTGGTCTGCAAAAAAAATAAAAATAAAAAGCCTTGAAGCACCTCAGCAGATTAGCATGTGCCCCCGCCCCCCACACACACACCCCCCCCGAAACCATCCGACCTTTTTATGACCGTTTTCAATAACAGGATCTTAAAAAAAAAAAAAAAAATGCTTGAGGCCACAATTCTGTACAATATGTAGATCAGGTTCCTCTTTAATGCAACTTTAATCAAATCGGCTTCGGTTGAAGAGGATTACGGGACAATAAGCCGCACAGAAAGAGGCGTTTTGAATCGTAGCTGCGTTTCCGAGAGCGGGAGGCGGCTCATGGCGTGTGAATGTGAGTGTTTGATAAATCAAAGAACAATAAAATAGTGCTGTTATCTTCTACCCTCACATTCCTTTACTTACACCAGATGGACACAAGATTGAAGACCCCTGAGCATAAGATATAGATTGAGACAGAGTCCTTATATGCAGTTGAAAAAAGCTCCACTCTTCTGGGAAGATGTTCCACTAGATTTTGTGGAGGTACTGATGTAGGATGCGTTTAAAGGAGACGTAAGCGAGAAACATTTTGCCTTTATAACGCAATACTGTAATCGAATGAAAGGCAGAGGGACTATAGACGACTCCAGGGGCCGTATCTGAGCGCCGGGGAAATCACGTTCGGCACACTCACATCCGGGTATTGCTGGTTTTGTTGATGATGACCGATTTGCCGCTCTGGTCGACGTTGTGCTCCAGGCCGAAATACGCCGCCACTCTGTGCAGCAGCATCCGGTGGTACGACGTCATCGGGGGGAACTTCCTCTTGTGGGACCTGCACGGAACAGGAGAGTTTCAAATGCTGATGTAGATCATGCACGTTTTTTTTCTAAAGCTTATTTCAAAATTTATAATAATAAAGAAAAACATTCGTCGGCCCAGTGCGCAAATGCAATTCCGCAATACACCAGAGGGGGAGCATTCTAAAACTAAGAAAAATCCACGGTTTTTGGACACACCCCCACAGTCCCCATGTTACCTTAGTTATTTATCTAGACATTGTCACTTTAACACAATACATTTTTTTTTTTAAATGATGAAATTTGTTAGTGCTAATAGTTTAAAATGTTAATGGCAGGTGGAATAACAGGAGATTTACTATGTAATTGGGGGTTGACTGTATGCGTGTGTAAACACACACACACACACACTGTTTACAGTGAATAAGCTCCATCTTCTCTATAGACTGAGCGTGAGAAAGAAATGGAGACTGGGATATGAGAGCAGAGCCTTTTTGATCTAAGAATCTAGGATTCAGTAATCGAGTCATTATTTCCCTGTGGAGCTTAAAAATGGCTCCTTTCGTTTCTACTTACTCGTTGTTACCGATGAAGTCCAGGATGTCCTGCTCCAGCTTCAGCAGCATCATCCGGTCCCTGTGAGAAGAACAGAAAAATAGGTGAACGTTATCCAAAACTTAAGGGTACGGACCACGGAAATAAACCAAGCTACAAAAGTGAGACGTGTTAGGACGCGTGAAAGCCGTCGGATTCGCGTCCGGGAGGGGACGGGGACCCCGAGGACAAAAAGCCTAGAGTTTTCTCCGAATTCCCATTTGCACATTGGGTCTGAATGTAATCGGGTGCCGAGACGTATTACCACCAGCGAGTGCACCTTCTACGAGCACTACGGCAGCGCCTCATTTGAATATTACACGTGATTGGCTGATTTGATGATGTAATAGCATCCCAGCACCGACCAACTCCCCCCCCCCCGTGTCAAAGTTTTCATTTTACAAAATGCTAAAATCTGAAAAACTATTCGCAGAAAGACTGCAAGCTTTTCAGCCTTGAGGCATCAATCTGCCCTCAGGCGCCGCTGGAATCCGGTTTTTTGTTTTCGGAAAAAAACTTTTGTTCTGATTTTGTGCTTCCTACGGCGGACGTACCGAGGGTTATTCTTCAGTGTGTTGACCAGAAACTCATGGAGATCGATGCCCGTCGAGTCGGTGTACTCCTGACTGGGGTCTGAGAGAGCGAGGGATAGAGAGAGGAAGAGGGAGAGAGACATTTTACATGCTGCATACATTCTGCTGTCTCCATCTGGCGTGTGAGAAAACACCTCATCTGCCAGCAAACGTCACTGTGACTGACACACACACACACACACACACACACACACACACACACTTCTGCTGCTTATTATGATGCACCTTGTCCTACAAATCAACTGCATATTACACCCTTTTGAGAAAAAGAAAAATAGATCGAAATTTTCGAGTCATATCAACTGAGGCGTCCGTGCAAAACACCGTCAGCCCGCCCACAGTGACATTTGTGCAAACACACACACGCACCTCTCGACAGCGATCTTCTTGGCACTCGTTCGACTCGCTCAGTCTTTTCCGGGCTCTTCTCCGCGTGATCTTCATCCCCGCTGCCAGCTTCCTCTTTCTCCGAAGCCTGGCTGAGCTGCAAATGGATCTTATCCTGTAGGACGCACGGAGAGCGAGAACATTAGGCTGTGTTTTGTTTTTTTTAATTGGGGGGGGAAATAAATAAATATATAAAATCCACACAAATATGACTGGAATCACAGGGTTTTAAAACAAGAGATTGTGGAGATACAGACTTGAATGGTTTGAAAAGAAAAGAAAAAAATTATATCATCTTTATATTAAACAAAGCTAGAAATAAACAAATAAATGAATCAATAAAAAAATAAAAAACTGTCCATCATTGCTCTCTCTCTCTCCCCTTTTTATTTCCTTAAGGACACAACATAGTAAGCAAGTGCTATGTCCTTTACTATATAAATAAAGAGAGAGAGAAATAGACAGACAGATCAAAATGAATAAAACAAGGAGTCGGGGCGAAGCAAACTCGCCCCACCGATGATCAACTGCATCGTCTCGAGATCAAAAGCAACGCACTCGGCCAGAAAAAGACACGAGACGGTCGACGGTGAAAGAAAGGAAGAAAAGCAGGTAATTAAATACAGCAGAGAGACTGGGATGTGAAGCGACACCTTTCATTCCCGAGGGAGGAAAAGCGGGGGCGTCTCTTTCACGCGTTCAAGGACGTCAACATCTGTTCATCTGTGCACCGTCCCCCATTTCAAAAGGACTAATCATTTCCTCAATTATAAAATGACCACTAGGCTTTTATTTCATATTAAAAAATATTACTTGGAAATTAGCTCAAAATTGTAGATGGATTGGAAAAAAATGTGTTGAATAAAAACAGGGGTCGGCCTTAACCCATTCTGTGTATACACAAGTAGCTTTTTTCTTTAGATTATAAAAGTTTCTTCGTTTGATTAAAACGCACGTTGAGAAACCGTTCCAGCCGTTTCTGCACGCCGACATGCTAATTCCGCAATATTTTCGCTTCAGCGTGCCGTCTATGCACTGGAGGCGCGGTCTAGCCGAGGCGGCCGCGATAACTTAATAACGGGCGGTGAATGGGCTTTGAGTGAAAGTGGCCAATTATATCAATCCGCAGAGAAAGAGAGAAAGATGAGTTGGGGAAGGCGGTGGGAGGGTGGGGGGGGGGGGCAGTGGAGGTGTAGATCTGCAGAGCTGTAAGCCGCTGACACGGGAAAATTACATTTTATAGAGATGATGGATGCGAGCAATACCGCGCTCGGGACAAACTGACTCCCTGTACGCATCCATTAAATCCACACAAAAACACCGCACTGTCTATTAAACACACACATCTCCATTAGGGGGAAGAAAGAAAAAGAAAAAGGAGAAAAAAGAAAAAAAGAAAGCAGACACGCTTTTCAATCAAACATACCTACCACATACTGAGCTCAATTACTGAGAGGATTGCTGATGCTGTGGGAGTGCGACTCTCGAGAACCACAGCTGCGTCCATGAGAACATGGACGGGGAGGGGAATGCGGTAAGGGAAAAAAATAAATCACTGGATCGTGGTATGACATTTACGTTTGATACGATGTAACGTTAAAAAAAAAAAAAGTAATACTAAAAGCAACCTGCTGGAAATGAAGTAAATGCACTCAATGTCCCACCACGTCCAGAGGCCCCCCTGTGCGAGGTTGAAAAGCTGTTTGGGGAAGGGTGCGCCTGACCAATGTGTGACATATTCATGCCAAATCCACACCCTGAACACGCCCCAATCCGCATGCCTTGTTTCGGATATCAAGCCAATTTTGATCTGGCTTACAAGGTTCATCAAAAGGACTGGTTTCAGTATAACTGCTGAGCATGTTGGTTAGCAAAAATGCTTGTCCGTCATTCAAATATTTGTCAACACCAAAAGGTTAGGTGGATTTTGTTTCATGTTTGCTTTATTTGTTTATTTGACAAGATAGTACATATACAAATACAATCCACAATTACTGTTAAACCACACTTTGATTCACCCACCATTTGAGGTGAGCTGCCACAAACTGGACTCCCCGTGTGTGGCCGAGGGGTTTGCACACATTGGTGAACCTCAGGAATGCCCCATGGGCCCCATGAAGGTGTAGATAACTGAGGTAAACCATCAGACAAAAGAGGTGGGGGTACTAATGGCACCCATAAGAGGAACAAAAAAGTCTGAACGTACACCGGCCAGATTACAGTTTACGAGGACGAGTCCCCAAAGTGCCCGGTCTCAAATGCATAGTTTCCAGGCCATGCTTATAACTTTGTCAGAACAACAAAGCCCTAATGTGTCTTGATGGTTGTTGCAGGAGGTGCTGAAATGAATTATAGGAAACACTGCTGGTTTCTGTGAAGTGAGCATTGTGTCCAGATTCCCGGGGTCAACTCTTCTTAAAGCGGTATCGAGTCTTTTCGAATGCGTCAATCATCTCGACCCACTCATTTGTTGTCGACCATCAAGATCAACTCACCAGGAATCCAAAGTACTGTTTTACGCTTATGTAAATATTTGGGAGAAGTCCCTGTTTGTCATTGCCATTTTCATGAGCTAATATGCTCGTTTGCTTATAAGCATTTTTACGTCAATACGCTATACGTGATCAAAAAGTCTTTGGCACCACGACAATCACAGAGCTGTGCTTTCCGTCCACTCCCTCTTCAAAACCAGGGACATTGATATGGGTCTGGGCTACCCCTTTCCTGCGGGATCAGCCAAAAGCGTTCTAGAAAGACTTTCGTCTAGAGGTCACAATGTGGGGACTTGTTCCGTTGGTTCCATTCCTGCTGTGCAGCCGGCATGCCGATTCACTCCAGCGGTTGAGGTCAAGTCCCTGTGAGGTTCACTCAGGTTCGTCCATGCCAACCTCCAGCAAACCACAGCTTTATGGGCTTCGCTTTGTGAACAGCAGTACAGCCATGCTGTAATTGGTTTAGGCTTGGCCCGTTAGTTCCAGTAAATAGAAATATACATGTCCAACTTTGTGGAAAAGGTTTACGTGAGCACCATAAGATGAGGTGTTTCTTAAGTGGCAGGTGTTTGGACAAATAATATTTGATATCCAGTCAGAGCAAAATGAGAGCCTTGTTTAAACCATTAGAATACAATATGTAGTACATAGCTAGAAAAAAAAAGTAAAAATCTAAAGACTTTCTCCGGAAGGGGGCGGGGGGCATTTTTTCCCTGTTGCCCTCAAATGAATGCATAGGTGAACCCCATTGGGGCAGCAAGAGATATGTGGCAAAGACATGTGCACACCATAAAAACATGGTTTGACAAAAATGGTGTTCCCAGCACAGAGTTTTGACTTAACCCCCCCGCTGAGGGTACCCCATGGTCTTCTCACCAGACATCATTGCCTGACCAAAAGTAATGCTTTTCCAACGTCTACACTTCAAACTCTAGTGGAAAGCCTTCACAGAAAACTGGATATTACTACCACAGAGAAATTGTTGAAACTGACCAGTAACTGTAACAGTAACCAGTAAAATGCTTTTTGAACAGTCATTTATTAAAAAAAAAAAAAAAAAAGTAATATCATGGGGTCATAGTGCACAACCTTTGCATAGACATAGATACATACACACGCAAACACACATTACCTGGTGTGATGGCTCGGAGATTGTGGGCGGCGGCGACGACTCCTCACACACTGCCAAACTCCGGACTAATTTTACTTTTGCGTTTGACTGGAGGAGACAAACCGTGGTGGTGAATAAAGAGCTGCTCGGCCATTGTTTCGCCACAAAACCGTTAGACGTAAGCGCCAACCCCTTGCACTTGTTACCCACGCAGTAAAACAAAACAAAAAATAAAACGATTTTCAGAGGTCAACAAGCTTGATTCAGAGTGCTGCAATTTTTAAAGAGCTTGGTGCCATTTACGTCGCCGCTGTCCGTCAACGTCTGAAAATCTGTTAGGAAGGTCAACAGGCACTACAAACGCGACGGGGGAAACAAAATGACGCTGTCAAGACCAAACGTCAAACAAAAGGGGTCTAAGTAAAAACAAGCATTACAAAAGTAAAACAAAGACAAAAGACAGGGGGGGGGGGGAAATCGCTTGACAAGTGACTGAAAGCTCATCGGCATACAAAACGACATCACCAAAGCCCCCCGTTCCCCAACAAAACAACACAGAGCTGCAAAGACTTAAAACGCACAATGCTGTTCAAATTGCATGACAACAGCACAAATAAACATGCTTTTGTCCAAGATGCACATTAATGATGCAAACACCCTGGACTGCATTTGGTGGAGATGATCTACAGAATGTACGCCCTGTTCCCGAGAAAAACAAAAAAAGTGCCAACCCAAAAGCACTTGCCATCGACTTCATTAAATAGCCATTAAAACGCTCTTATGAAGGTAATTTGCCAACTTGATGGGTTGCTCTTTTAATTCTCGAGAGTACGGTTTCCCCCCACCAAGTGCTACTTTTGCTGCCGCCTCCTGTACCCCTCTTTTTTTGGTCTATCACTACTAAAAGGCTAAAGCCCTTCCTAATTGTGGTCATTTACCAAACTCAGCAAGAGCAACTGCTGGCAAAATTAGTGCTGTGGCCCTTCAGTAGTGAGGAACTGGGAACAAACGTTCACAAACAAGATCACAGATGGAGTTATTAGTCATTGATGCTGAGGCGTGCACAAGACCATGCTACAGTACCTTGGAGCGTCTCATCGGCTGTCCTGCTGTGGTGGACGGCTGCATGACAGGAATTAGAAACAATGAAAGATTGTTTTAGTCATTGCAGTCAAACCAGGCCACATTCCGCCTTCTTTTTTACCTCGAGATAATCGAAGGCACCAAGGCACCCCCCCGATGACCCGCAAAGGGGGAAAGGCACCCCCGCCGATGACCCGCAAAGGGGGAAAGGAACCCCCGCCGATGACCCGCAAAGGGGGAAAGGCACCCCCGCCCCAAATAACACCCGGCAGCGAAATTATACCCTCATGCTTTGTAAAGGCAAGATACCCTGCCACCTTGCGAGAAATGATTGCTAGAGATTAGCGTGTAACACTAGGTGTAGGTCAAACCAATTTACGTCTTGTTCACTGGCATCTGACAAAGACCTGCAAAGTGGTCTAAATGTTGTTCAGTAGAACAAACCATGATGGCCTCATGGTTCAATCAATTTTATCTTTATTATTAGCACCACCAGCAGCTAGGGAGCCTAGACAGGCCAAGACTTGTTGGTAATATTTTATTTTCATAGAATGCAAACTGTTTCTGTAGGAGGGTAATATGTCCAGCATGAAAGTTTCCAAATATTGAACTCCTTTAGAATACTTTGTAGGCTGATGCTAATTTCTCTTCAATACAGTAAAGAAACCTTTAAACAAACAATGTCTTAAGAAATATCCCCAAGTTCTAGCTCGGCTTTGAGTATCCAACAGCATGTAGGTAATTAAAAAATTCGGATGGAGCTTTGCTTGTCTACTTGACAAAATGGCTTGCAATGCAAAGTCTTTCTAATCAGGCAGATTTTTCTTGCTACGATACAACCAAATAACCACAGACAAATAGAATAGGTTTCGTCTGAATATGGATTTGTTGTTCTCAGCTCGGTGTCAAAACTCGTTTGCATGGAATTGCGAAAATATCAATTCAAATGTCAGTTTGCCGCCGCGTCCCTGGAACCGAGCCTCGTGCTGGGAACTCGCATAGGCAATGAACCGTCGCTCACTGGCGTGAATGCAGATGAAGTCGTGCCTTTTCTCGCGTCAGGAAACATTTACGCAGTTTCCGTCCTCGTGTGCTGTTTTAGAAGGGGTTGTCCCGTTTCCTTATTGGAATAGAATTGCTTCTTCAGGGAATTACGTTCGGAGGAACATTGCATCAAAAAAAAAAAAAAAAGAAGAAGGACGGACGCAAAAGTATTGCAACGCAAAATTCTGGATATAAAACACTTGTGAGTGCTTGTGTACGTGTGTGATTGTGCATTGGTTGTTGCGCAGCGCTCTAGTAAGTAGGTTGTCGTGGTGACAGAAGGTGTGCCATGCGAGTGCATCAGTGAAGCAGCTAATTGGGAAAGACAGAGAGCGAGAGAAAGACAGCGAGATGGAAGTCTGGCTCTCGTCCTCCGTAGTGCTGCCAGCGACAGATGGCGGCAAAGTCACACGGGCGCACGCGTGGACGTCCTGGGACTTGGAACGGCGCGCAGGAAGTTTCGCGGATAAGCCTGCGGGATTTCGGCTCCAGATATCCGAGCCCCTCTGGCCTCGTTCGCACGTGGCAGCTGGGCCAGGCTCCGCCCTCTGTTGGACAACGTCTCTGCTTTTTTTTTATTAGAATCTAGTAAAACTAATAACCTCAAACTTTTGGGATTTGTGCCTTACCGGGGATGTGGTTTAGAAGCATACTAAAGGTGTGTGTGTGTGTGTCCTGACCACGAGTGTGTTGGGTGTGTGTGAGGGGAGAGCAGATTCACCTGGGTTTGGTTACTGAGGTCCGGGCAGCTTTTTTCTTGCTCTTGGTGCAGCGTGTGCGTGGCGTTGTGTTGGTGCTGGTGTGCATGGGCGGGGCTGCGCAAGGCAGGAGGGGCGTCGCTTTCTAGGACTTTCATGGCGTCGCAGCGTCTTTCCTCCAGCGCGACTTCAGACATTCTCATCGGAAGCCCGGCGCCTAACACGCGCGGACACACACACAACCTGCCCCCCCACACACACAAAACAAAACACACACAACAGGACAAAGATAAAGTGCAATTAAAGCAGGGGGGCGGGGTTTTGTTCAATCCACATCTAATATTTCGGATGCACTGGTATAGGTGAATCGTGTGATTACCGGCTGTGTTGGGGCAGTAACTCGGGGGGCAGTAGGACCCAGTTGCTTCCATGACCCCGTCACCAAAGGTGGCGTCGGGTCACATGACCACGACCCGTGCACGCCTTCCGCATCGCCCTCACACACCTGTCTCACACACACACAAACACAACAAAGGTCAAGAGACTGCTCCATCGCCCGAGAAGAGTTTTTAGATGTGAACAGTGTGTGTGTGTGTGTGTGTGTGTGTGTGTGAGAGAGAAAGAGAATAAAATCCAACTGTCTTTGAAAAGTGTCAAAGACAAAAAGTGCAGCCTGCATGAATATATGAATAAATACATATCACACTGACACCAGAGAGAGAGAGCGAGCGCGAGAGAGACAGAGTGAGAGAGAGAGGGAGAGATGGAAGAAGGAGGGGGGGTTTAGAGGGAAAACAGAAAAATAGTCACCGAAAAAGAAAGACAAGCTAAGGGTGTGAGAGAGAGAGAGAGAGAGAGAGAGAGAGAGAGAGAGAGAGAGAGAGAAAGGCTGATGTAGGGATGGGGAGAGACAGAACGAAAGAGAAAAAGACGAGAACAGGCGTTGGTTCTCAGAGCCGGCACTGACGACCTGGTGCATGCTTACAGAGGTCAAGTGGCCTTCACTCACACACACTCACACACACCCACCATGTGCGACACACAAATTTATCCGAGCCTGAAAAAGAACAAACACAGCAGCGTGCACTAATATGATGTTAACTCTCTCTGACACACACACACACACACACACACACACACACTAATCAAGATTCAGGAGATGAGCAGCACACACTCGCTGTGACAGACTCACAGGTGGCGTCCCTGACAGAACCAGGTGTTCATGCTCTAACCTCTTACACACACACACACACACACACACACACACACACACACACACACACACACACACACACACACACACACACACACACACACACACACACACACACACTGTATGAGCATGTGGGCTGTCCAATTTCGTCACTGTGTGTGTGTGTGTTGGATCAGGGCACCCTACAGGCATAACGCACTAATAGCTCAATTGAAAGTGCACTTTATCTAAGTGTGTGTGTGCGTGCGTGTGTGTATACACTTCACAGCTAGAATAAATTCTGCAGAGAGTGTAAGGGGGTCAGAGGGATAGCTGTTAGCGCATGTGTTCCACTGGAGGACAATCAGGACAGAGAGAGAGAAAGGGGGAGGAAAAAAAGGAAGAGAGGCAGAGAGGGAGGGGGAAGAGAGAAAGAAAGAGTGAGACGAATCCAGAGAGAGATGGAGAGGGAGTGCAGTTCAGCAAACTCTCCCTCCGTTAAACATGTAACAATTCAGTGAGGAATAAAAAGCGACAGAGACAGAATGATACCAAGAAAGAGAGAAAGGAGAAATAGACAGCAGGTTTGAGAAAGGGAAGAAAAGAGAGAGGAAGAGAAGATTGAAGCCCTACAGATGAACTCATTCTCTTTCTCTCTCTCACACACACACACACACAGGACAGATCTATGAAATCTCTCAATCATCCTTCTGTCATTCTTTCTCCATCACCCCTCCCCCCTCCCCATAAGATTCATCTTCTCCAATCTGCATTTCAAAAAAGGAAAAAAACAAAACAAAAAAAACATGAAAAACATCACGCATGTAAATTAAAGTTGTGCGCTGAAGGAGCGGATACACAACGAGCAGCTTTTGGTCCTGACGCACTTCACACACACACACACACACACACACACACACACACACACACACACACACACACACACACACACACACACACACACACACACACAGCACTGCACAAAGTGGGGAAAAAAGTCTTTACAAACCACAAATAATGAAACGATAAAAATAATGAATGTAAATATGCAAATTATTTAAATGAATTGAAACAACCCGATTTTTTTTTATTCATTTAAATAATGAAATATCGTAGACATTTCGCTTCTTTACACGCGACACAAGGGGGCGCAAAAATCTATTTTCTTTTGTTTAAATTACAACTAATTTATTAACCCTAAATAAAATACACACCAATATATATATATATATATATATATATATAAAAATCTACTTATTTCATTCATTTTTTTATCGTAACTTTACACACAGTAAGAAGGACTGTGGGCGTATTACTGTGCAAAAAGCCCCAAAACCCAATAACACACAATTCAAATAAATCAATAAACAAACAAATAAATCGAGATAGCTTATGTAGCAAAAAAAAAAATCAGCTTTTTTTATTATAAAAAAAAACAACCTAATTATAATAATAATATAGCTGGCCGAATAAATTAAAATAATTTAAATATATAAATACATTTTCTATTTCTTTTTTGTTATTATTCACTGCCCTCTTTATTGAACGCTGTATTATACAATAAATATTTGAGTATTTATTATTTATATTGCTAAACCAAAAAAAATAAAAATCTATAGTAAGAATTTTACAGAAAGTGTTTTTTTTTTTTAAATCGGTTTCGTTTCACACGGTCGTGTACGCGCTCGACTTCGACGGGCTGCTCGGAGGACGTACGCGTATTCACACCGATAATAGAGGTACTTTTTTTTTTTTCTTTCTTTTTTTTTTTTTTAAAGCTCTGGAGGTTGACTGGTTCCTCAAATCGACAGAGGGAGAAACGTTCGGCTTCGGTCGAGGGAACGAATAATCAGTTCGGATTCCATATTTAAGATACAGTACACAAGATCGCGTTTGAAGATATCGCTGCTGTTGCCTAGCTACAAGGCGGACAAACACACACACACACACACACACACAATAATCTATTAATCTATAGACATCTCATTTTATTGCTCTCTCTCTCACACACACACAATAAATCTATATATATTTAAATGAAAATAAACAGTTAATGAAAACGCATGCATGCAGAAAACAGCTCAATTACACGTCAATTTAATACATAAATAATTGTATTTATTTAGAACTTTTAATTAGAATTTTTTTTTTATTAAATAATTGAAAAAAGCCATTGTTAGAGATCATTTCACTGTGCTGCTTTTTCAACAACAATCACACGGAGAATATTTCTGAAACACTATTTATCCCGAACTCGAGATTAGCGGATACTACTGGAAAAAAAAAATAAATAAAAATAAAAATATAACCCTCGACTAAAGCGAATGGCCTCCTCAGGCTGGTCGTAGGTGAGCGAGTGGAGATCGTGTTCACCCCGAGGCCGTGTTTATCCCCCGAACACACACGGCTGATGAAGCGATTGCACCGTAACGAGGGTTTTATTAACTAATACGCGAAAGCAGACTTCAGCCTCTAAAATTATTTTCCCCCCCGAAAAGATTGATTTTTATTCTGTTTTTACGGCGTGTGATTTTTCCTGCGGCGTCTGAGCTTATGGTTCTCGTTAATGGCGTTAAGTGAGTGCCTGCAGCCACGCGCTGCAATTTACACTGATGGAGCGCACCACGGCGCCTCGCGCACACACACACACACACACACAAGCTTCAGGCACTTGATACACAATTGTGGAATCAGATGAGGCGTAGCACAATTGCTTTTTTCCGGTTCCTTCTATGCAAAATACACAAAAGGCTACAAAACTGGAGTGGCCACATGTGTGTATGTTCATATATATATATACAAATAAAAATATACACACTGCTTTTTTCCCCCCACAGTGCATTTATTACTAGAATATCTCACACACACACACACACACACACACACACCTTTAACGCACCTGCCTCGTCCTTTCGGCGGCGTACATCGCTCGTTTCCATAGCGGCGCGGGACGGACGGCGCTCGGCGGAGCGCGCCTCAGCTCTGTCTGTCTCCCTACCCATCGCCACGACGACCTGCTCTATCTCTCTCTTTCTTTCCCTCGCTCGCGCACTCTCTCTCTCTCCCTTTCTCTCTCTCAATCTCTCTCTCTCTCTTTCTATCGCATATACACACGCGCTCCGAGCCAAATCAACAGCTGGCTCCAGTGAGGTCATCGTCGTCTGAGCCAATGGAGACGATGCGCAGGACGGCTGTGAAAGCGCGGCCCCTCCCTCGCTGGCCAATCAGCTGGCGCCGCGGACCTGAGAGACAACGCTGCGTGTGTGTGTGTGTGTGTGTGTGTGTGTGTGTGTGTGTGTGTCGCACTGCCGCTGAGGGAGGGTCTGTCAGGGACACGGTGTGCCAAGCGGATCTCTGTATCAGGAGCCTTACAGGCTCAGTTTTTACCACCGATCCCTTCACGTCAAAACCAGAACCACAATCGTATATACGTTCGACAGAGATACGCCGGTACACGTCCGGTATCTTCTCCCCGAAATCATAGAAGAGACTCAGAGTCTTTCAAAAACAAAAAAACAAACCAAAAAAAAAAGCGTGTGAGGGACAAAAAACTAGAAATTGAGGAAGTGTGATCGACCAATCAGACCACAACATTTAAAAGCACTTTCAGAGCTCTGGGAGCGGCAATTATTTCGCTTCCGGTTCCGAACAGGCGCCAAAGGTTTACGATCGCCGAACGCAAGATTCCACATTCGGTCCTCATTTGCTTTTCTAATAAGCTCCACTCTTTAGGGAAGATGCTCTACTAGATTTTATGGAGATTTGTGCTCAGCCATGAGGGCAAAGATCTGGGGTGCAGTCAGCGTTCAAGCTCGTTGTTCAATAGGGATGAGGTCAGTAGGGATGGGTACCGAGAACCGCTACGTAATTGGGTCGATAACGAACTACCTTCAAGGCAAACGGTACCAGTACCGACACTTGTTTTGTTTTATGGCGAATTTGCTGCCCTTATTTTTCGTACATGAATGATGTCATCACGTAAACGTTGCTTGTGAACAAGGGACTCGTGCGACACTGGCAATTTAATGGATCGTATATAAGTATTTGGTTAGTAACGCGTTTACGCGCGAAACTGCGCGCTGCACGGAAAGCGCTACATTATATTTTATTCATTTATTTATAAATATGCGCATATTTCTTTCAGTTAGCATGTTTTCATAAATCGGTACTGTTTTTTTTTTTATAATTATAACATTTTATAAAAAAATTTTAAATCCAGTATCCGATTTTTTTAATTGATTAATCGGTTATCACCAAGTCCGACCCAATCCAGCTATCGGTTGATCTCTAATACAAACATGTTGTGCGATGGTATACGAAGGAATGCTTTTTTTTTCCTCTATTTGCTTAGAGGCATTTGTAAATCGCAGTACTAAAGTTCAGCAGTAATAAAATCACCTGGAAACTTTTTTTCACGTGATCACGGAGTAGCATCGATGAGCAACGTCGCCATCGATAAAATGTTGCCTCGATCCGACCCGAGGTCAGAGCGCCGCAGGAGATCTTCCGCTCTGACCCACGTGAAGAGGATCTTCATGAATCTGGCTATCATCATGCTGCGTTAAGCTCGAGGTGAAAAAGTAGCAAATGGCGTAAAAGGCGCAAACAAATGATCTCGCTGCCTGAACACGTTTCTGACGACGTACTACACGTGACCCAAATAAACAAACAAATACCATGTACACGCATTTTTTTTTTTTAATCGACAGGCCAAAAAAAAAGTTTGTTCTTTTTTTCAAAATCAAAATTTACATTTTCAGCTATTTTTTTTCATATAAAAACTAATATAACAACGTTGCACATTTTTATCAGAACAATTTATTAGAACAAAAAGAAAAAAATTTTTTTATTATTGATGATACCAGAACATTTTAAAAGAAAATATTGCAATTGATTACAAGATACGAGACCATCTAACTCAGTATTAGAACAGTTATATAATAAATAAAATTTATAAAACTTGCGTTTCTGCTGCTTTCGGGTAGTCCTGCAACTCACTTTTATTTTAAGTAACTGCTTGCGACTCTCTTTTAGAGATTCCTTTATTGTTTTTCCCAGTTATATTTAACGCGCTTATCCGAATGCACAACGGTTTTTGGGGCCTTTAAGGGCCTTGCTCAAGGGCCCGATAGCTCATGAACTATAATTTTTCAACTAGGGTTTGAAAATTCTAATTGTTTCGAAAGAGCTGTAGGTTGGAAAGAAAACCGATGTTCCGGGCGCAACGGTGGCAGATTGGTGGTGCTGGGATTTGAACCCATGACCTTCGGACCTGATCTGAACATCTTAACCCCGATAAACATTTATATTTACTGCAATTTATGCCTACCAATGATCTCGTTTGTAGAACCAAGGGCTTTGCTTGAGGGCCCAGCTATGGGGGCTTGGTGGTGCTGGGATTTGAACTCGCATACTTTAGATGAAAAGCATAATGTTTTTACCACAGCGCACCCTTCCTGCCCATGATTAACTGCTATAATGAGTTTTCCACCTGTTCGATAATCGAGTTGAGCCGTAATGTTCTTGACGTGCTTAAAATGTTCTCAACCGACGCTGTTTAACACTGTGTTTCTAACTAGAATGTTCTCCTTGTGCCACAGCGAAAGCCATCGGTTTGAAAGCCCCCCCTGCAGAGGTCGTCTGGCGTCCTCGAGGTTACACGGAAGAGTGAAGAGACGGCTCGGCGCTAGCTTTCTGCTTATACGCAAAACGGGCCTTTTTTTTTTTTTTTTTTAAACCAGCCGCTGTCAGCTAATGCGTTAATGAACTCTGCCTCCTCTGGCTTTCATTATAAAAATACATATTAAACCGGCGACGAGGGAGAAAAGAAAAGCGATAAAAGGAAGAACAAAGGCGATTCCTGAGCGCGCCGGCTCCGTCTCGGCCGCCTCATCTGCATTAGAAAGCGGTCGGAGGAGCCCTGGCGTATAATTAAGGCCCGAGCTGCAATTTGCTTCGAGAAGGAGTGACAAATGTGTTTATTTACGCGCTTCCCCGCGGAATCCGGCGCCACCCCGAAGCGCAGGAAACGGCCGATGAAGAGGGCGAGGCGAGAAACCGACAGCCTCTAACGAGCTCCCGGAGGGCGCAGGGACACGAGTGGCGATTTCCGTCCTGCCCGTTTTTCACCCTCGGCCCGGTTCGCCGAGGAACCGACTCGGGATTGGCGTTCGCTCGAGAGGCGCGCGGATAATCGCTCGTGCTCATTAGCGAGAGACATCCTGAACGGCGGGGTCACTGCGGCTACACCGGGACGTCACAGAAACCAAAGTGGCGCTGGGAAACGCGATGCGCCGTGATTGAGTCGCTCCAGGCGCCACCGATTGGTCCCTGCCATCAAACAAAACCCCCGACGAACGCCTTGCGGCGCTCGGAGCGGAAACGCGTCGGAATTTCTCAGACCGGACGACGCAAAAGCGCACCGCGACTTCTTTTTTTTTTATATTATCCGTTTTGAGTTCCCTTTCCACTGAAACCCGGCTCAGCCGACCAGACTTCACAACTGAAACCAGTTATACGTCTACCTGTATTGACTGATTGTGAAAAGAACCAGTCCTCTGCAGGAGACTCAAAAACAAAGCAAAAAACATAGAGAAAGACAGACGAGAAACATTGTCACGTTTTGACACCCCCTTGACGCCTGGACGCTCAAAAACAGAGGTATGGAAAAGCGTCGGAGATGCCTCGTCAGTCACCGAGGACGTCTACTCAGGTTTTTGTAGAACGTCTATATGGAGGAAATCAGGATCAGGGTGGACTTGATCTATACATAAACAAAATAGTGCAACAAACAAAACCACGCCCAATAAGCAACCGTTCTGCCAGTAGAGAGACACCTTGTGGAGGAGAAATGTCAGGACACTATTCGGTAGAACTTGGACACTTCGAGTCGGATAACCGCTCTTTACGAACGCGCTGATCGAGCGGAAAAGCATCCGGGAGCTTCGAGTCATTGGTTGCGCGTTACAACTTGAACGACCCTCGCGACCTTCACGATTTTCGGCGTTGTGGATTGAGAAAGACCTGAAGCAGGTGCGGGACTGATCCGCTTCACTGCGCTGCTGAACAAACACTTAAGCGTCCATCGGCAAACCCCCAAATCCCACTTGATGCAGATCAGACCTGGTTTCTCCGCCGTATTTATTTTCCCTATGACAGAAACGGGGCGGCTCGGGAAGCCGGGAAAAAAAAAAAAGAAGCAAGAATATCCTTGGTGTGTTTTTTTTTCATTGCTGCTGCAGATAAACTACACATCGTCTTTTCTTAAAAGAACCTACAAGATGGCTGACGAAAGCCACGTTCCAACAAAGCGTCCGAGAGACGTCTTCCGCAACCTCTTCGAGCACGGAAACCGGATCGAACCGGAACAGCAAACACAGAGTGCATTAAAACCCATACGGCTGATAACGGGAAGGTCCTCGCTTTGTCTGTGGACGTTTATTTAAACAACGCGCCTCGTTTAGACGTTTTGTTTGGCAGTAATGGCCGGCGGTAACGGGAACCGAAGTGATTTAGCACCTAACGGAAAACCGATGACCTTTAAAACATTACACTTTGGAAAATCATTTTCAGGCCCATGCCCCACGCGGCAGTGCGTCAGGGTTTAATAAAGAAGCTGGTGATGAAATGGAACGACTCGGGGCTCTAGCGAGGGTCCCCGGTGAAGGACTTTTAAAAAGGTGAAATAGTTTTCAGTGTATGAATAAGCTAGCAGACACACTGAACAGACAAATGTTTGTGGACACCTGAGCATTGTAATCCACATTCAGTCCCCATTTGCTGTTCTCATAACCTTCACTCTTCTGGGAAGAGTGGATTTGTGCTCATTCAGTCACAAGGTGAGGAAACCTGGAAATCAGTGTTCCTATTTATTTTATAGGGTCTAGGGCTGGAATGTGCACATATGGCTGGAAAAGTCAGGTGTCCCATTACTTTTGGCCATATAGAGCGGGGTAGTGAGCGTGAATATAAAATGAATTGTTTTTTCAGCACCAGTGATGCATTTGTTTAATCACACTGCATGGAGTCATCAACATCTCACAATACCAAATCTAATCAACAGAATAAAGTGCACAATATTTCCAATCTACCATCTGATCCACAATATCCCATTCAATCTACAATCCAATCTACAACCCACCATCAAATCCACAATATCCAATTCAATCTACAATCCAATCTACAACCCACTATCAAATCCACAATTCAAACTACCATCTGATCTACAATCTTCCATCCAATCTACAACACAAACTTCTATCGGGTCTACCATCAAATCCACAATTCAATCTACAACTCACCATCAAATCCACAAAATCCCATTTAATATTCAATCTCCCATCCAATCAACAATCTGCCATCCAATCAATAATTCAATCTGCCATCCAATCAACAATTTAATTTCCAATCCAATCTACAATTTAATCTCCCATCCAGTCTACAATCTCCCATCCAATCTACAATCTGCCGTCCAATCAATAAAGCAATCTCCCATCCAATCAAAAATTGAATCTCCCATTCAATCTAAAGCTGCCATCCAATCTCCAATCTGACCTCCAATTCAGTCTCCCATCCAATCTACAATCTCTTTTCCAGTCTACAATTTGCCATCCAATTAACAATTTAATATCCCATCCAATCTAAATCTGCCATCCAATGTCCAATCTAATCTACAATCCATCCTTCAAATTTAATCTCCCATCCAGTCTACAATCTGCCATACTATCAAAAATTTAATCTCCCATCCAATCTAAAGATGCCATCCAATCTCCAATCCAATCTTCAATTTAATCTCCCATCCAGTCTCCAACCGCCGAACCAATCTACAATCTGCTGTCCAATCAATAAAGCAATCTCCCATCCAATCTACAATCTAATCTCCAAGCCAATCTACAATCTAATCTCCCATTCAATCTAATCTCCCATCCAATCTACAATCTAATCTCCCATCCAATCTATAATCTAATCTCCCATCCAATGTACAATCTAATCTCCCATTCAATCTAATCTCCCATCCAATCTACAATCTAATCTCCCATCCAATCAAAAATTAAATCTCCCATCCAATCAAAAATGAAATATCCCATCCAATCGCCAATACAACCTTAAATTCAGTCTCCCATCCAATCTCCAATCAAGTCAACAATCTGCCATCCAATCTCCAATCAAGTCAACAATCTGCCATCCAATCTCCAATTTAATCTCCCATCCAGTCTACAATCTGTCAACAATAATGAAAGGAAAAAAGCCCCAAAAGGAAGAGATCTCGTTTCCTGACAGCTACATTAAAGTGTAAAAACACACGTGACTTCAGGGTCAGTTGTCTTTAACGTGGCCTTGTGTGTGGTTTATTTTATTATTCTTTAAAAAAAGATTCTAACGAGAACAAACAATGGCAGAAAAACCCTGTCTAGACATCATGATCTAAACTAAAGCTTATATATAAAAAAAAAAACAATAAAAACATTAGTAAATACTACATAAATGAAAAATAATAAATATTATAGTATTAATACTAAAATAAATTATAAACAGACATTTTCTATTCCACCATAAAAAAAAACTGCGGTGTAAAAAATAGTAATAAAATGGCGTGAAAACACAAGACTAGTAATGATAAGCGACCAGGTGCGTGGTTGAATCCCAAATAGCTGTTTGTTAGACAGCTAGGGCACTAGGTTGCGCGCGACACGACTTGTGTCAAGCCCCCTAATTAGTGCACTTGGAGAGGGAGCAATGAGCTGTTTGGACACTGCGCGTCTTTAGCATGGCATGGAAGAGCGCAACGAAAGCGCTAGCGCATTTAGCGCAGTGTTTCCCTGTGCTACATCACGCGGTGTTTTTCTGGTGTTTTACACGCGCCACGGGAGCTGAAATTCATCATTAATCTATATTCAATACATCAATAGAAACCCGAGCAGTTTACAGACCGTGCGCGCTGACGGCGATGCCGCTAGTTGGGTTTAGCCGAGCGTGCTAACCGGTGCCTGGAGGTCCGGAGTGTGAGAGGGAGAGAGGGAGATGAAACACACGGACACGGGGGGAATCTGGGACAGAGCTCGGAGCAGCTCCACACTCACCGGGATGAAGAACAAGCGAGAGTCTGCAAAAGTCCTGAAGATAACAAGAAGAAACACATCAACGTATCAGCAGCATGGACAAGCTAACAGGCTAACTGCGCGGAGTCAGGCACAGCCGCGCAAAGCATGCTGGGAGACCAGGGGGGCGGGAGGGAAGATGAGTGACGGGCAGTCAGAACAGCCAATCAGATTACAGAATACTAATATCGTCGTCATCAATTTTCATTATAAAAAGGTTGTCGTCATTATTATTATTATTATTATTATTATTATTATTATTATTATTAAACAGTGCAATACTTTATTAATGTAATCATCATCATTTCTTTCTCTTCTTTTTTACCTACTTAACAGTTATTAATTGAGCGATAATACTTATAATTATTTATTATTATTCATAATGATTTCTTATTAAGGAAATTGTCATTCTGAAGGAATATATAAGTAGGTGATTATTAAACAATTAAATACTTTATCAATTAAATAATAACAACAATAATAACTGTCATCGACATTTGTACCTCTTTTTTTCCTTCTTCTTATTTAACAATTAAATAACTTATTAATATAATAATCATCATCAGAAGGGAAGAATCAATATAAAGATTATTGTTACTCCTACTAATCGAAACGATTTTATACTTGTTTATTTACTACTGCGGCAAAAAAAAAAGAAATAAAAATAATACAATTATAAATCATTAAAAAAAGGTAAAGAAAAAGATTAAACAATTGATTACTTTAATAATTTAATAATAATAACTACAATTGCATTAAGAAGAAGAAAGAAATAAGTAAAATTTATTCTTTTCTGACCTCAGAGATTTTAGAAGCTCAGCCATGAAGTCATTACACAATTTATTATTATTATTATTATTATTATTATTATTATCATCAACATCTGTATTATTATTACACAACTTAATACATATTTATTTATTAATTAACATACTAATTATTACTATTACCACTACTACTATATTTAATCATCATCTTTTCTTTTCTTCTTCATATTATATAACAGCTGAGTCATTATATAATGGAGTAACCTATAAAACATTGCACCGGTCATGGAACGATATTATATAATAATTACTTTCATTATTTTTATATATTTAAAACCATTCACTAATACAATGTTCGTGTGTCAAATCAAACTTTATTTGTCACCTACACAATCACACACGACAGAAATAGAATATAAACAAATACAATCATTTAAAATATAATGATAATATATAGTAAAATTGTTGAGAGAGAGAGAGAGAGAGAGAGAGAGAGAGAGAGAGAGAGAGAGAGATGGATGGATGGATGGATGGAGAGAGAGAGATGGATGGATGGATAGAGAGAGAGAGAGAGAGAGAGAGAGAGAGAGAGAGAGAGAGAGAGATGGATAGAGAGAGAAATGGGTGGGTGGATGGATGGATGGATGGATGGATGGAGAGAGAGAGAGAGAGATGGATGGATGGATAAATAGATAGAAAGAGAGAGATGGATGGATGAATGGATGGATGGAGAGAGAGAGAGAGAGAGAGAGAGAGAGATGGATGGATGGATGGATGGAGCGAGAGAGAGAGAGAGTGATGGATGAATGGATAGATAGAGAGTAAAAGAAAAAGAGAGATTGAAGGATAGATAGATAGATAGATAGATAGATAGATAGATAGATAGATAGATAGATAGATAGATAGATAGATAGATAAAGGGATGCATAGATAGATAGATAGATAGATAGATAGATAGATAGATAGATAGATAGATAGATAGATAGATAGATAGATAGAGAAAGGGATGCATAGATAGATAGATAGATAGATAGATAGATAGATAGATAGATAGATAGATAGATAGATAGATGGATGGATGGATGGGTGGATGAAGAGAGAGAGAGGGATGCATAGATAGATAGATAGATAGATAGATAGATAGATAGATAGATAGATGGGTGGATGGATGGATGGATGGAGAAAGAGAGAGAGAGAGAGGGAGAGAGAGAGGGATGGATGCATAGATAGATAGATAGATAGATAGATAGATAGATAGATAGATAGATAGATAGATAGATAGATAGATAGATAGATGATGGATGGATGGATGGATGGATGGAGAGAGAGGGATGGATGCATAGATGCATAGATAGATAGATAGATAGATAGATAGATAGATAGATAGATAGATAGATAGATAGATAGATAGATAGATAGATAGATAGATAGATAGATAGATGGATGTATTAACAGTAGTAGAGATTTAAAGTGTTCCTTTGTGATTATCACTAAAGTGACACTTGTGCAAACAAATTGTGGAAAAGAAGAAAAGGTAGAGAGAGAGATAGAGGAGTCCATGAACTAGATGCTATGTGTTTCCTGGTTTAGACTCTGATTGGCCTGTGGGAAGAAGCTCTTCCTCCTTCTCTCTGCGTTTGCCTTCGTGGAGCAGAAGCGTTTCCCTGAACACGACAGAGAAAAGACTCCATTGTTGGGATGACTGAGGTCCTTCACGATCTTCCTGGTCTCTCGTCCGGCACCACTTGCCACCACTTCAGGTCAGGGAGCAGGGTGTGGATGGTGCACTCAGCTGACCTCAACACCCACTGAACAGTTTGCATGTCCTGCATGGTGCTGATCCCTAACCAGAAAGTGCAGCTACCTGTCAGAACGCTCTGTAGAAAGCACCCGAGAGGTTTTAAGTTCCACAAGCGTCTCAGGTGGTACAGACGCTGCGGGACAGATCTTCTTCATCAGGGGGCTGATGTGACAGGACCACACTTCCTGCTGTCTTTCACTTCAGTAAAATCTCTTCTTCTGATTCTTGTGTGTTTGTTTTGATTTGTCTGGAGGTGAAATATCAGGAATCTTTTGCATGCAAGAGAAATTGAAATCCACATGAACAACATTATAACAATCATATTACATATAAATAAGTTTTTAAAAGAAAAACAGGGATTTTATATCAGGATTATTTGACCAGCTGGTGTCCATCTGCATTCCTGTTTTTCATAACGCATGAGTTTGTGTGTTATTTATTATCACACCTCTATCACAGCCAAGGTCACTTTACTAAGGTCACATCATCATCATCAAACATCAAGTAACATCATCACCTTTATTTTCATCACCACCACCGTCATCAGCACCACCAAGTAAAATTATCCTTATTAACACCATCACCATCATCATTCACCTTCATCATCATCATCAACAAAACATCAAGTAACATCATCAATATCATCATCTTCATCATGACCCCTATCATCATCACAGCCATCATCATTATTATCCTCATCATCACTGAAATCATACCCACCACCATCATCAGCACCACCAAGTAAAATTATCCTTATTAACACTATCACCATTATCATTCACTTTCATCATCACTCACATCAAGTAACATCATCGATATCATCATCACAGCCATCATCAACACCATCATCATTATCATTCACCGTCATCACCATCAACACCATCATCATCATTCACCGTCACCATTATCAACACCATCATCATCATCATTCACCGTCATCACCATCATCATCAACACCATCATCATCATTCACCAACATCATAAACACCATCATCATCAACACCATCATCATCATCATCATCATTCACCATCATCATCATTCACCGTCACCATTATCAACACCATCATCATCATCATTCACCGTCATCACCATCATCATCAACACCATCATCATCATTCACCAACATCATAAACACCATCATCATCAACACCATCATCATCATCATCATCATTCACCATCATCATCAACACCATCAACACCATCATCATCATCATCATCATTCACCATCATCATCAACACCATCATCATCATCATTCACCAACATCACCATCATTCACCAACATCACCATCATCATCAACACCATCATCATCATTCACCGTCACCATTATCAACACCATCATCATCATCATTCACCGTCATCACCATCATCAACACCATCATCATCATTCACCAACATCATAAACACCATCATCATCAACACCATCATCATCATCATTCACCATCATCATCAACACCATCATCATCATCATTCACCAACATCACCATCATTCACCAACATCACCATTATCATCAACACCATCATCATCATTCACCAACATCACCATCATCAACACCACCATCATCATCATTATCATTCATCAACACCATTATCATCATCCTCAATAACAATAAAAACTTCTTGTCTTGACTCATCATCATCACCAGCACCATCCTCATCCTCATCACTATCAACAAACATTAACATAATTATCATCATCATCCACGACCACCATCATCATCAAAATCATCGTTGTTACACTTTATAAATAGCTTATTCTTATATGTACAAATAGTTTATACAATAATTAAACAACTTCTGTCCTGTTCTCTCTCTTGTACACACACACACACACACACACACACACACACACACACACACACACAGAGCTACCGCTCGTGCGGCGGCGCGCGGATGTGACGTCAGCGCCACGCCCCTTCTCGCGCTTCCCGCGAAATATCAAACGCGCGCGTGCGCTGGCCGAGCTGACGGTTTCCTTTGAACTCGGTTTTGTTTGTAAAACAAAATGGCTGCCTGAAGGAGTGTAGTTTCTTTTATAAATATAAATATAAACAGCACTGCTTCAAAACGGTGTAAGCAGTTTATTATTCCGTTCTGTGTTTAATTTTGTAGTAGAGGAAAATGTCCAAAGCGCAGGTCCAGAGCACGGAGGAGGAGCTGCAGGATCTTCCTGAGAAGCTGAAGAAGAAGCTGCTGCCATTTCAACGTCGAGGAGCTCAATTCGCTCTTTCCAGAGCTGGAAGGTCGGTCATTAAACACCCCAGAGCTCTGTATCAACTTTTAATAATAATAAAAAGCGAGTGCAGTAATATGAGTAATATAAAGACAGTGTGTGTGTGTGTGTGTGTGTGTGTGTGTGTGTGTGTGTATGTATGTATGTATGTATGTATGTATGTATGTGTGTGTGTGTGTGTGTGTGTGTGTGTGTGTGTGAACTCTAAACATGTTTATCCTGAAATGATATGACGGATCAATATAATGTAAATGATTTCTAGTAAATACATGTATATTGTCTAAAGTAAATGGGGGCCGTGCATTTCACACCTCCAGACCTTCCGTGGCATCGTCCCTGAATCACTCCATCTCTCAACATCATCAATATCATACAGTATAACAGAGAGAATCACAAACCGGTGTCTCATACAGCGGAGTGTGTCAAAGACTAAACTAATCAATCCAATCGATAATGAAATTCGTTGTGGTGATCGATTAGTCGTGCTGCTCGAGCGAACGCAGCCGCTTGTGAAAGGGGGGAGATTACGGGGTCAACCGCACCAGGAAAAACTGTCACATCAGCACGCTGGATCTGTTCTGTCGGTGTTACCGGTGTTACGATTACGTTTCTTCGTTCCGTTCTCTTTTTATAGCATCGGTCCGCTACATCAGTAACTTCTCTGACGTCCAAATGCTCGTTTTCGCTGCAAACGTTCGTATATGAAATTCATGCAAACGTCATTCAATTATTATACAAAATCCAGTTCACTGTAACTTCTCGATGGTCGTCATTTTGTGCAAAGATCGTGAAAACAATGCCGTAATATATTTGACATCGAATTCTTTCAAACGTATTGATTTTTCATCTCGCCATCTGCAATTCCCATTGCACACGATACAAACGCTGATTTGCACAAATCGCTTCATCTTTCATACTCGAGGACTGGTTTTGTTTGTTTGTTTGTTTTTGTTTACAAAAAGGAATCCCCCCATGCACTCAACAAAACGTGACTCAATATCTTTTTTATTTAGACTTTTATACATCAAAATTCTAATTGAGGGTGTTTTAGTTATAATAAGCAAAATATTTGATAAAAAAAAAAAATAATGTTAAAAGAACAAACAAAAAAAAAACAAAACAAAAAAACCCAACCCTGATTAATCAAACAATATAATTAGATTCAACTTTATTGTCATTGGTCATGGTACATGTACAGAGCCAATCAAATGCAGTTGGCATGTAACCAGAAGTGCATCAGTGCCTATTTACAATAAATGACAGTAAATAAATGGTGTATGAGGTCCATATATACAGGAATGAGAGTGAAGAAGGTACAGTAGGTAATAATATACTTTTATACTGTGCAAGTCAGAAGATGATCTACTCAATGACATGATATAGTTATATACAAGTATGAATGTATAATACAGTATAAATATGGGTACAAACGTGAGTTATGGATGGTGCGAAAAGAAGTGTGTAGTGGATAAGCAGTGCAAAATACACAGAAAGCGACAATGCAGTATTGAATCAGCTGTTCACAGAGGGGAAAAAAGCTTTTCTTCAGTCTGTTTGTGTGGCTCTGAGGCACCTGTAGCTTCTGCCCCAATGTCAGAAGGGTCAATAATCCGTGGTTGGGGTGAGGGGTATCTTAGACGATGCCCCTCGCCCTTTGCAGACAACGTTTATTGTAAATGTTCTCCGTGGTGGGCAGCTGAGTGGCGATGATTCGTCGGGCAGTGCAGCTTCTGTACCACACTGAGATGCAGTTTGGTAAAAGTTCTTCAGTATCCTGTAGCACTGGACTTTTTAAAGACAGGAAAAACAGGTGCTGTTGTGACTTCCTGATCAGGATAGAAGAGCTCGGGGAGCAGGTGGGATCCTCAGAGATGTGGACTCCAAGTAACTTAAAGCTGGGTACAGCAGCTCCGTTGATGTGGATGGGAGCGCAGGTGCGTTGCTGGATCGTCAAAAATCCACTATGATCTCTTGCGTATTCTTAGTGTTGAGTTCCAGGTTATTATCCTCACACCATGCTACTAGGTACCGGATCTCCCCCCTTGTAAGCCGTCTCGTCGTTACCTCTGATCAGGACCACCACCGTGGTGTCATCTGCGATCTTAACAGTGCTGTTTGAGGCACAGGCAGGTACACAGTCGTGGGTGAAAAGGGAGTATAGAAGAGGAGACAGTACACGTCCCTGAGGAATCCCAGTGCTGAGGGTGAGAATGCAGGAGGTGACAGTGTTCAGTCAGTCTGTCCGTAAAGAAGTCCAGGGTCCAGTTGCAGAGATGTGTGCTGATGTCAAACTGTTTCAGCTTCAAGATTAGCTTGCGCTGAGCTGAAATCAACAAACAATTGTCAATAGTTGCAGCCCTACAATGAACACAATTCAACACGTCTCTTTTCACTGTAGCCACAACCTCATGTTTTTGTTGACGTTCAGGAGGAAATTGTTTTTTAACTCGTCGTTATTGGAGATCAGCAACAGTGTCGTCAGCAAACTTGATGGACGTGGAGGTGAAAGTGAGTCAGTACACATCATCATAAAATGATCCCGGCTTTTCCGTGCTTTCCGTTTTACTCTGGGAATTCGAAATAAAGGCAAATTGTGTCTTTCTGTGTATATTCTAGAGGAAATTAAACAAATTAGTGGAAACGTACCTTCGGTGCTTGGCCCCCTAATGAGGGCATGCTGTTATTGTATTTGCATTTATACATATGTTTCCAGACCAATCAGAAACAAGCATTTACGTGTAATTCGACTTCTTCAATATCTCCACTGTAGAAAACCCTGGCTTTCAGTGTTCGAGAGCGTCAGTCCGAGAGCTTGTTTAGCTCTGCCGGCGAGTGATTAAACGCAAGCAGACGTAATTTACTCCAGCTCCGGGTCGATGTAAGCCAGGTCAGAGCAGTCAGACGCAGATAGTGTTGATGAAAGCTGATCTGTAGCAGGACTGCACAAAGCCGTGTTCTCTAGGAACGAGGTCAGGCAGTTAATTAACGCTGCTGAACCTCACATGCTTCTCCTCCGGGGACCAGCGTAGCTCTCCTAGCTGAGGAGAAATCAGGAGAACTTTGCTTAATGAATGCCTTCTAATTTCATTTGATCCCCCCAGTGAGGGAAAACCTCCCTTCTCTCTCAACCCAATCCCCCCCCCCCCCCCAAGTCCTGGATTTTCCCGAATACAGGAAAATTTCTTTCCGAGAATCGATCCAATTCACAGCCTTGAGTACATTTTTAAGCTTCTGTTCCCCTCCCTCCCTTTCAATTGAGTCCCTTTTCCACCCTATTATCACACGACAGCTTCGCTTAAGTGCTCGTTAGACGTACTGTAGCGCTGTGAAATTATATCCTTATTAAAAAGCACAATCGACCCCGAACGACTCGGATATTAATCTTTATAATTAACACACCGGCTTCACAGCATTCGAGATTCCTTTAATAACCCGATTCCGAATTATTTTCCTCAAGGTTACCCACAATGGTGCGTCGAAAACGCCGCAGCCTCTACCTGAAAAGGAGCGATGCGGCGGCGCTTTAGTCATCCAGCTGTTCGTCTTCCTCGATCTCGATCTGTAGGTCCTCGGCTCACCTGGAAAACATATTCATGAAAAGTGCAAAACTATTCACCCTCCTTTCCAACACTTCTAACTTTGGTGCTTGTCTACAGTGGTAGGTCTAATTCGCGAGAACAAAATATTCTCTATTTGTTTACTCTGGCGAACGAATTCGAGAACCGCGTGAAAATGGGAAGAATTCCAAGGTGGTGGTCGAGGGCTGGTGGTCGCAGTGCAACGGATCATAAATCTCACAGTTCGGATCACATTACGGTTTTCGAGTCACGGATCGGTTAATTTTCCGGATCAGCAAAACGGGGAGGAGACAAATATAAATTCCTTTCTTTCACCTTAAGAATGGTTACAGCAAAGGAATGATGCGGGAGGCTTCTTAAGTCCTTCTGCTCCTCCCCTAGTCATTGTTGTTGATCGATAAACACTTATGCAAGTGGTGCAGTTTTAAAGGAAACGTCTTGGGAAATCAAGTTCCCCATTACATTTCATTAATTCGAAGGGGATCTTTGTATAAAATCATTTTCTTGATTCACGTAGTAGCATCTTCAAACGATTCCGCTTCTCTTCCCTGCATTTTTTAGCCAATAAAAAGATAAAATTTCGATTTCGATTGCTAGATAAAGTTTGTATAAGATCGGCGTTACATATTCAGGCGCTCGGCTTTACGCCGTCTTCTTCCTTTTGACGCTCGTTAGCCGGAGAAGCAACCAATAAGATCACGGGACGGTTTTTTATTTATTTATTTATTTATGCGTTTTGGCCCGTGGGAAAAATCGAGCTCGCTTGTCTGTAAAGCCATCGCTGTCACTTCAGTTTCCCCCCACACCCATAATAAACGATGCATTCGCCTAATTATATTAATGAATTGTTGGCGTAATCCGCTCGGTTTAGCGCCGAACGTTTATACAGCCTGAGAACGCAAGCAATTAGTTCGGATCTCTGATACATAAATCCATCGCCGCGCGAATCCCGCCGATGCGTTCAGGGAAGTCAGGAAAAAATAAAGCACTCTGAGCGAGATGTTAACGAAGCCCTTCGGAGATTAAACCCGCCGACTGTTTTCTTTTTTCTTTTTTTTCCTCCCTGTTTTTTCCTTCATAACATCCACGCGGTTTAACGACGGCTTCATTACGAATGGAAGGCAACGAATCCTCCAAATTAAAAGTGCTAATGGTGTAAATTTGCTCTTGCCTGATGATGCAGTGTCGAGGCAGTAAAATCAATGAGGTGCAGTAGGACTAGGCTTATCACACATTCCTGCTTTGGGCTAGAAGAAACCAAGACAAAGGAAAAAACACTCCTGTTCTTACAGAAGAACGGTTGTGGTGATGTTCTGGCACGATTCATTGTGCTTCACAATTCCTTTCCTTTTCTTCCCCCCCTGGAAGAGTTGAAAATGTTTGGAAGGAAATGCAAACAGATGTCCGTGCTTTGGAGAACTTCAGCGTGCATGACGTGAGAAAACATCACGTCTGTACAAAACTTAGACCTTTTAGCAGCAAACTGAAATGCATAGTGGAAGCGTCCTTGAACTACACTATATGGACACTTAATCTTTCCTGCCACCTGTGGTTTCTCTCCAAACTGTTACCACGAAGCTGGAGGCACACAATTGTACTTGGAAACCCAAACCTGTTCCAGCATGGCGATGCCCCTGTGCACAAAGCGAGCTCCAAGAAGATCTGCTTTACATGTTTTGAAGAGGAAGATCTCGAGTGGCCTGCTATAGAGCTCGGATCTCATCCCTACTGGACACCTTTGGGGCGAATGTGAACGCTGACTTGCACCCCAGACCTCCTCACCGCATCTCCATCAGTACCTGCCTTTACCAACACCCTTGTGTCTGATGAACACAGATGTCCACAAGCCCACTCCAAAATCTAGTGGAACATCTTCCCAGAGGAGTGGAGGGAACTTTAAGAGCAATTTGGAACCAAATGTGGAATGCGGTGCTCAAAAAGCATAGTTCTGACCAGGTGTCCGCAAACTTCTGGCAATACAGTGTAGTCTAGGTGCTGAGAAGCTACATGTAGATTTACGTCTGGCTGCTCCAAAACTCTGATACAGGAGACTTATCAGAAATACTCCTCACAACCACTGTGCAAGTCAAAGTACCTCGTTACTACAAAAGCGGTAAAATGTACAACCGCAAGCTTCAACGCCGGAAGTTACAGAAAACGAATCGACGCTCGGCTCTGGTGCAATTCAGGTTTGACCATAGGAACAAGAAGGAACCTAAACAACTAAACAGGAGAGAGTTAAGGGCCTTGCTCAAGGGCCCGGCAGCTTGTTGGTACCGGGATTTAAACTTCGACCTGAAAGTCCAATGCCTTAAGTCTTAAGCAGCTCAGGACTGCATTGGATTTGTTTCGCAGTCAAATCTAAAATCTCGCTGCTGCTGTTTTGACATATCGATTCTCTCTCTCTCTCTTTCTCCAGTAGTAGCACTTTCTATACTCTCTATGGGGCAGCCTCATAGTGTGTCCAGGCATAACCGAGAGGCTTCATCTATTGCTGGAGCTGCAGCGTCTTTAGTAAATTTATCATCTATTATTACTGCCGTGTTACTCGCAAGCCGGTAGATATATTGGCTTTGGACAAAAAAAAAAAGGAGTGTGGACCTTGTCATGGTCTAAAGTCCGTAGCGTATATCATCAGAGCTCTGACCCGACTTCCATGTTGGCGCGTAAATAATCAGAGGGTCCTAAACGAGACGACGCCCGAGACGAGACGCGCGTCTGCCTAGAACTGAATGGCGTAATCTTCCCCGCTGATTGCGAGCCGAAGCGCGACGCCGCAAATGCCGCGGGACTCCAGATTAGCATACGCCGTGCTGACACAATTACGGCGCTTAATGAGCCCCGAACGCCGCTCGGCGCATTAACCTGCCACGGCGGCACTTCCTGCCCCTCCGCCACCTCTCAGCTCCAGAAATATGCATCCGTCTTCAACTGCGGCTTCGAAAGCGGCGCTCGCAGGGCTGATCGATACGATGAGTCTATCATTTTGTAACAACCGTCAATCGGAGCATTTTGTAACGAACGCACGGGAAAGGAACCCTACAGAGATACCTCAAGATCAAGGCTAATTGTAGAACAAAGGCAGTTTTGCAAGCACCCTGCTGGAGATGAGATTGCTCCAAAGGGAGCATTTTAAATGTTGCCTTCAAATAATTGGTTTCGCTCAGGGTTGTGTAGAGCGAATATACCCCCCAAATGGTTGTGTGCCTGCTCTGACATTATTAGCAAAGATGGGCGATCTTTGAGGGTTAAGGGTCTTGCTGAAGGGCCCAGCATTATCTGGCCGGTGGTGCTGGGATTTGAATTCGCCACCTTCCAAACAGAAGTCCGGCGTCTCAACTCCTACCAGCTCCCAATTGTACACATACATCCACCAGCTTTCTCCATGACAACGGCTTGCCGCTCTGTTTATTTTTTTTTTCTACTTGTTGTTTGCCTGTTTACATCTACACTATATGGACAAAAGTATTGGAACACCTGACCTTTCCTGCCATATGTGGTTCTTCTCCAAACCCAAATCGCACGAAGCGAGCTCTGTGAAGATCTCGAGTGGCCTGCTATAGAGCGCTGATCTCATCTCTACCGATACCCAGGTCTCCTCACCTCACCTACATCAGTACCTGCCTTTACCAACACCCTTGTGTCTGATGAACACACATCCCCACAAGCCCACTCCAAAATCTAGTGGAACATCTTCCCAGAAGAGTGAAGGGAACTTTAAGAGCAAATTGTAAATCTCCAGGTACATTTAATCGTTTTTTTTGCACCCATAATGAGTGCAGGATTACGAGTATTAGTTTGAACGTAAATAATTTTGGGAACTGCGTTGTGTATAAATCAGTAGCGCTGCTTTAAGAGCCCTTCACCGTTCTCCATCTCCTCAATCCTTCTGTCTTTTTTTTTTTTGTTGTTGTTGTTGACTGAACAAGCCGTCCAGATACAAAAAGAACACGACGAGGCCCTTTCACCATAATCGACTCTTAGCAATTATCCAGGGTTACTTGTTTTGCGCGCAGCGAGGCGAGGCTGGATCGGGCGACTCGACTCGACACTTGAACCCCGTGCATACCCGAGATAACATTTTAAAACGGCGCAGAGAAGCGAAAAGGTCTTCAGGTGTCGGGGAAAAAAAAACCCCGACCGGGCCCGTCGCGAGCCGGCTTATTTAAAGAAGAGTGATTAATGAGCGTGGAAATGGCACGCGGCACACACACACACACACACACACGCACACACACACCCGCTTGGGTATTCACACAAACATGAACGCACACACCTGCGCTACTGTTGGATTAATTAGAAGAAAACAACACAGGCCACATTAATCATGTTCTCCCATATTAGAAGGTGTGGAAAAAGGGATGAAGAGTGCGTTCTGCTTTCTGACATCTCAGTCACTTTCTTTCCCCCCCCCAGAATGCATCATCCTGCCATTGTTTTGTCTACACGTGTCTCGATATCCCACTTTCTTCTGTCTTTTTTTTCTTTCTCGGCACGGTTCTCTTTTATTAGGTATCCAAAAAGTAGGACAAAAACGGCAGCGGATTCAGCCCCATAAAAGCGTCTCACGTTCAGCTGCATATAAAGAATTGGCTTCTAAAAAGAAAAGAAAAACTGGAAGAAATTTCAAAAATTCTAAGACATCTGTAACCTTTTAAACTCTACCGGGTTGTGTTTTGTAACTATGAGCCACAGCGAATCAGTGAATTTACCTGAAACGGCACAAACGGAACAAACTGAGAAAAGCATAATTGTCTAAAATAAATCTAAGGTTGATTTATTCATTCGTTGTTTGCTATTTCTGAGAGATCGCTTAATAGGCGTGGTGCAGGCAACCCCAGGACGACGTGGTGTTCCCGATAAACCGTAGATAAACTGTCGCTATCCTTTTAGTCGCCGTTTGAAGTTGAATCACGGGCTGATCTCGGATGCTTCTCGATAACGCAATCGAGGTTGCAGAAAAGACGGAGCTCACCCCAGGAACGCTGGGTGTAAGGCAGGGGGCGATGGGTTGCTAATCTAACACAGAGCATCAAACCCAAACAGACTGAGGGGCAATTTATTGCAGAACCTGGACAAACCCCTGCTCAGACTGGAGATCATGCAGAAAAGTCATCCAAGATGATCGTGGAGCAGTGGGGTGCTGAGGAGGAACCAATATATCAGCCATTAATCCATGGATTAAAGGTGACACCGACTTGTCCTTCGAGGCAGGTTCTTTACAGGACCTAGTTGACCACGTTCCACAGGAGATTTTCTGAGAAAATTGTCCCTCGGTGTGATCTTGGGCTATTTTGCAAGTCTTTTGGATATGAGGTTAATACCATTGCTATTCATGAAAAACCTTTGAAACACTCGTGCCCCCGCTTAAAGCTCATTTGGTACCAACCAAAACCTATTCAAAAGACCCTTCTGCCTGTCGAAAACCCATTTCACTCATTTCACACGTAGGCAAAATCGAAACGTACTGTAATAAGTGCAGACTCGGTAAAGATAGCGCCAAGCGTACAGGTGGGTTTCAGACAAACAGGACACGCAAGAGTTTGCATTTTGTTTCACCGATTTATGTTCTACCTGTAGGTGGCGTCATGTCAGGATAAACACGTGCTTCCTACAAACCGGAAACCTCAGCACTCCGTCCTTTCGATACCCCCCTCCCCCCCTTTCCTGGTGATGCAATTTCATCACGTTTCCTCCTACCACCTTCATGATGACACCACACCTCTTTTCTTTCACACCATTAGAGCGTGAGGTTTCTTCATATACCCTGGCATGTCTGGCAGACATCACGTAATGGATGGCAGCTCATCACGCTGAATCCCAGCGAGACCGAGCTGCTGGATATTTGTGGCAGCACTTGTCCACGGTCGCTTCTTTTGTCGACTTTCTCCCGCTTGGAAAGACTTGTGTTACGCACTTTATTTATAGACGAAAACGTAAAATCTTTGATTAGAACATTGATCTCGGGGAGGACAGGAGTCCGTTCAGTCCATCGAGTGATCGGTAAAGTCGAGAGTAACGAGTGACACGCTATTCCAACAATCGGTACAAACTCCAGCTGCTGCTCTTTCACCAGACCCTCATTTTATTATTATTATTTTTAAACCAAAAAGAATCCATGCAGCAAGAAAACACTAATTCCGTGTTAAAAGATCCTGAGACTCTAATGAAAAAACATGAGGGACAGGACTGGAACCTGCCTTTGTAGCCTTTTCGGCCCAATGGGTTTGAGCGTTTTTGTATGTTCCGAGATGCGTTTCCGTGGTTGTTCGAGTTACTGTAGGCTTCATGATGACCGAATCACGATTATGAAAATCGGATCAAAGATTGAAGAATTGCGGCCCGGACCGACTGTCAGATCCTCCGTTATAGCAAACGAACCGACGCCTTCAACCCGAAGAATTCATCAGCGCCGGATTCCGTTAATTAACGCTCCGTGCTCCTACACCGATCGCTGGTGCATTTTAATTGGATTTTGAGTACCAGGTGTGCGAAACTAGATTGAACACCGCTCGCAAGACAGGAAGCTCTGTTTTCACACCACCTGGCCCGATCGATACTTCCGCCTCCCCGGACATCGATTGTAGGCAGAACTGAAAAGCGTAATTTGCAGGGTAATTATCTGGGGCACTGCTTATGACTGTGCTTTTTGATCACCTCCTGAGGCATTTCAGCATCTAAAACAAGACAGAGGTGGAGAAGAATTCACCTGTATTTTATTTTGATATATAATTATATATTATTATATATTTTTAATTCTTTGTGTTCTCTTTGTTTTTGTCTCGCAGGTGTTTGATTGCCGACGAGGTAAGCCAGATCTTTTTTTTTTATTTTTTTTTTATATTGGGGGTCGTCTGTTGCTTTTCACGACACTTTAATACAAAAAAAAGGTCAAACACTGCGAGGCTTTAACTACATATTTAGCAGTTTTAGGACTCGTTCTAATCCGTTATATTCCTTATTCTACTCTCAGAGGTCTCAATAATTATCAGATCCTGTACGCTAAAACGCTTTTGATCCCTTTCGGCTTACAAAGGCGCCATTTTTCGTATTCGATCGCTCAAAATCTCTGCATCTCGGGTCATGTTTGATTGTGGACCCAAAACGAATTTGCAAACACAAAACAAGTCTTGGTTGCACTCGTGCGCACACCCTTTTGCACGCGACCGGGAAAACGAAACTTCAAAAAGTCTGATTCGTTGCCGATTCGAATGAAGGATTTTCTTCACGTTTTTCTCGGTGCTGCCGAATCCCTGGAATCAACAAAGAGTTCAGAAAGCATGCACAGGGTTCCCCTCTGTCGGAAAAAAGTATCAATCAGGAAGTCGGCTAAGAGACGTCCAGCAACCTTAAAGGACTTACTGGAATGTCTGACAAATACCAGTCAATATACTTCTGCATATAACAACATTCTCTCGTTATTCTGACCTGTCTGGGCTACTTCACCAGAAGTGCATCAAAATGCATTATGTCCTGATGGGATTTACACTTACGCCAGTAACACTTACGCCACTGGTGAAGCATGGTGGTGGTGGAATCCTGCTATGTGGCTGTCAATGACGATGTGACTCGTTGGAATTATGGGAATCTCCAAATACCAGTCTATCAACAGGATCTCGGTAAACATAGCCATCATTTTTGGAGAGAATCACTCGCAGTTTGATCGATTGCGAACATTTCTTTAAGGAAGATGGGCATCAGAAGTTAACAGACTCTCAAAGTGCTGGAGTGAAGGGGGTGTGCACACTTGCAACCAGGTCATTTTCAGGTCATGTTTTGTTTTTTTGAAATCAAGATCGACTGTATATCGATCCACCCGTTAAACCGAATCGTTTTCTTTTGAACGCGTGAACTCTGAAGATGGGGCTCGGGAAGACCGTGCAGGCCATTTCAGTGGCGTACCTCTACAGACACGAGTGGCCTCTGCTGATCGTAGTTCCGTCTTCGATGAAGTACCCGTGGATCGAGGAGCTGGAGCGCTGGATACCCGAGCTGCTTCCTGACGACATCAACCTGGTGGAAAGTAAATCTGATATCATGTATGTCAATTTTTTTTTTTATCTATTTCTTTATTTTCTCCTTGAAGGACATGATGCATTGAAGAGTAATTGGGTAGTGGTGTCTTTTCTTTTTTATTATTTTTATAATGGATTGAGCTCAGGCTTAGTGCAGAGGCAGAGTTGTTTGTGAGTGAACTAAACTTTCTTGCACTAAACCGTCCCATAAATCCACAAGAACCAAAGGCCTTTTTTCAAAAATATTTATAGCGAGCTGGCATTTGGTAGGAGTTGATATATGTGTGTGTGTGCTATGTGTTGAGCAAAAGCTCACGCTCCTTTGCCTGGATATATCGAGAAGGCGGAGTTGTGCAGGCGCGGGGGTCTTGTTGCCTTTTTGCCCGTTATCGACGCTTTCTAAAACGAGCCGCTCATCCCAAAGATCTCGGCCTGGGGTCGATCCGACCCGCTCTCGGCTGCCATGGCAACGGCTACTCGACCGGCCTTGTGTTTGTGGTGTTTTAACTTCGATGGCCTACGGGACAAACACAGCAGGGGGAAAAAATAGCTACTGCCAAGAGGGTAGACGGTGCAAAAGAAATGGCTTCTACTGTAAGAATCCACAGAGCAAAAAATAAATAATAGTGAGAGAATAAATGAATTTATGGGCAGCTTAGTGATGGTTTAATGGATTGTGCTGGACTGAAAGGTCAGTAGAAATTTGAGCTTAAACAAGAAGCTTTACTTGATTCCCACTCCCCTCGAAAGCAACGGTCCTCGTTTGGTAAAATATAATCCGTGTGCTGTGGATCTAGTTATTTATATACATCGTGTGCCTGGCGAGTTGTGACGCTGTGAGTAATTTTAGGGGGATCAGCCGGAGCAAGGTGACAGTTCTGGGCTACGGGCTGCTCACCAACGACGCGCAGTCCCTGGTGGACTCGCTGAAGAAGCAGCGCTTCGGCGTGGTCATAGTGGACGAGTCGCACTACATGAAGTCCCGGAACGCAGCGAGGACGAAGATCCTGGTCCCTCTGATCCAGAACACCAAACGTGCAATTCTGCTTACAGGAACCCCGGCACTGGGCAGACCAGAAGAGGTAAGAGTTAGACATTTACCATATACAAAAATATATTTAATACCAATCAGTCATAACATTATTGCCACCTGCCTAATAGTGTGTTGATCCCCTTTTGCTGACAAAACAGTCCTGACCCATCGAGCATAAACACACGGCCCAGCCTTCGCTCCCCACGTGCACCACTGTTCCTTTTTTTGGATCACTTTTGATAGACACTGACCACCGAGACGTCTAGCCGTCACAATTTGGCCCTCAAACTCGAGCTCAAATCCTTACGCTCGCCCATTTTTCCTGCTTCCATCATCAACTTTGCTGCCTAATAAATCCCATCCGCTGACAAGTGCCATTATGGAATGGTAGATATAACCACTTTTCTTTAGCTTTACATCCTCAGATCCATATTTTTACCTCCACACTGCTGCTTATTGACTAATTTATCTTCTTTCTTGAACTCGAGATATGTGATACCAAAGGGCTTTTCCACTGAAACAATCAGCAGTCTGATTTACTTTAAATAATCCCATATATATATATATACATATATACACACTGTACACCGATTTTTACAATTTTCAGCCGTCATGTGGCTGCAGAATGTCTAATTATTCGTTCTCTACCTTTCTGTATCATATCATATCATATATCATATTATATCATACCACCCAGGACATTTTTTTTCCTCGGTTCAGCTTGTTCCAGTTTTATAGGTGTAGATATTTACTTCCCTCGGAGCGCCAGAGCTGAACACGCTGTGTGTGTGTGTGTGTGTGTGTCTGTGTGTGTGTGTCTGTGTGTGTGTGTGTGTGTGTGTGTGTGTCTTGTTCTCATTCTCTGCTAAGCACAGCATCCATCTCTGCTTTTATTATGATCTGCAAAAAACTGTGACTGGACAGAGGGAATAAATGTCAGTTTCTGTGTGTCTCTGTCTGTGTCTCTCTCTCTCTCTCTCTCTCTCGTGGCACAGTGCCAAGCTTTGAACACATTTGCTTGGAGAAATGAGCAGATGGAACCTGGATTTATATAATTGCTGCTGATTATTCCCAGGAAAAAAAAAAAGAGGCAGGCAAAAAAGATTCCATTGAAACACCAGCCACCGATAGCGAGGTATCAAAGGAAGCCGTGCTAAACCTCAGATACAGACCGAGTCCCAGCCAACAATAGAGCTGCGAAACACCATTTACACCCTCTGGCTGTTTTCTCACTATTTCTCTAGTACTCTCCAAAGAACTGCATTCCTGCTCGGGGGGGTTGGTGGTGAAGGGGGGGTCTACAGAAGCTTATTTTTGAAGCAGCCCCGGACTCGCTATTGTCGTCGTTCACTGCAGGTTTTCGTTACACAATATCCTTTCTGCTCCATCCCACTTCTACAGCTGATCCAAGACGTGTAATTCCACGCACCAACATCTCAATACTGACATCTGGTAGAATCTGACGTGAATTTAAGAAGAGTCAACTTCCAGAAGTATTGGGACACCCGGCGCACGACGAGATGCGGAAGCGTGAGATTTAAACCAGCTTTGCACGGGTTGGACCGGAAGATCTCCTGATCTCTGACTGCACCCCAGGCCTCCTCACCTCACCTACATCAAGACCTGACTTTACACTCACTGCTGAACGAGCACAAATCTCACCAAAATCTTGTGGAACACCTTCCCAGAAGAGTGGATTAGGTGTCCACAAACTTTTGTTTATAGAGTCTACCTTCCACTTATACAATTAAGTAACAAAAAGTCTGACGTTCCACAGTCCAGAAAACGGAGACGGCAAGGCCACGCGGTCAGCAGTCATTCGGAAGAACGGGCGCGGTTCTGATAAACACTTTCCGGTTTTGACCGACGAGCCTCGAAATCGATTTCTTGATTTATATATTTATACACATCCTCCTCCACCACTTAACTCGTCCACGATTCCGACTGATCGTTTATTTAGAATCTACAAAACCTGATATCTCTCTCTCTCTCTCTCTCTCTCTCTCTCACAGCTCTTCATGCAGATCGACGCGTTGTACCCGAGGCGCTTCGGCACGTGGAGCGAGTACGCCAAGAAATACTGCAACGCTCACTACAGGTGAACACCTCCCTCCCGTTCCGCTCGGACGCTTCCTGACAAAAAAACACAAGTTCCCTCTAACGAGCAAATTTATTCATCGCTGCTAATTAGTTTCCTCGTTTCCTAATTACAGGGTGTGTAAACGATACCAACCGGTGTATAATTATTATTATTTTTTTTTAAACCTTTACGCTTCATTTATCCAACAACAGAAAAAAATTCTTGCATCTGTTATTACACTACAACCAGTTTGTCCGAAAGTTTGTGGACACACCGACAGAGATTCGTCACTAGGTTTTATGGAGATTTGCAGACGCTTGGTGCTAAGGTAGGTGAGGTGAGGAGGCCGTTGTTCGTTAGGGTCGAGGGGCAGAGCGCGATAGCAGGAGATCTTCCACTCCTACTTATATCATCATGGAGGCATTGTCATGCTGGAACAGGTTTGGGTCTCGAGTGAAGGGAAAATTTCATGCATCTCAATGCAATGCTGTGCCTCCAACTCTGTGGGCAACAGTGTGCGGATGAAGCACATACGTCTGGGAAAAGTCAGGTGTCCCAATACTTTTGATGTGCATATCGTGAGAGAATAAACCTGTGTGTTGGTGGAAAGTTTTCAGTAAAGCAAAAGGGTGTGTACATTAAAAGCTCCTGAAGCCTGGTTGCAAGTCACTCTGAGCTTCTCCATTATTTACTGCTCATTATTGCTCTCAGTCTCACACACACACACACACTCAGGATTGTAAAGAACTCATCGTAATGAGGTGCTTGAAAGTGTGAGAAGAGCACCAAGTGTGTGCGTGTGATTAAATGTGTGTTTAATGACAGAGCTGCTCCCGAGTAGCCAACGATGAGGTAAATGTGTGTGTGTGTGTGTATGTGTGTGTGTGTGTGTAGATTCTTCGGGAGCAGGCGTCAGTGGGATTGCCGCGGAGCGTCTCATCTGGACGAGCTGCACCAGAGGCTCAGCGAGATCATGATCCGCAGACTTAAAGCCGAAGTGCTCACACAGCTGCCGGACAAAATCCGCCAGAGAATCCCTTTCGACCTGCCAAAAGAGGCGGCCAAGGTACACACACACACACGGCATCACGACACACCCGTAAGTCCACTTCAAACAAACCCCAGTGAGCAGCACACATGAACTCTGCAGCGTCACCCAATAAACGCAATCTAATAATAAACGGACAGAAAAATATGACTGGTTCGTATTCAAGAAGGTATTTTTATTATACGGACAAAAGTTTGTGGACATCTGACCGTTTAGTCAGCACTTTTGATGGAATCTGACCACCACACACTAGGAAACACGCCACAAGAGCTGCAGTGTCGGAGACGCTCTGCCCCAGTCGTCTAGACGTCCCAATTTGTCAAACCCGCTCAAATCCTTACGCTCGCCCACTTTTCCTGCTTCGAACACGTCAACTTCGAGGACAAAATGTTCACTCGCTGCCTAAAATATCCCACCCATTAACAGGTAATGAAGAGAGAATCACACACACTCTCTCTCTCACACACACACACACACACCCACACCCTCACGCATGCAGAAACACTCCGACACCGATATTCACACGTACGTCGATGCACGAACACATGCTCATTGATTCCCTAAGACACATTCATAAACGCACACGGCGAAAAAACTTCACACTCACACGTTTCCTCTTTCACACACACACACCCAAACGCTAACGTTTCCAATCATCCAATCTGAGACGAGAGCGAATCAGACAGTCTAAATATAGCGCTAATTACCTCTCCATAACCGCTCCGTGGCTGTTGCTAGGCGATCGTATTCGATTAGCACTAATTATCATTTTATCTCACTTGTCCATGTTCACAGTTTTTTTTTTCCTCCTCCCTTTTCACTCTCTCTCTCTCTCTCTCTCTTTCTCCTTTCTTTTTAGACTCTGAGCTGTCAGCACGTTATTCAGAGGAAAACGCATTTCTCGATTCATATTTTGTTCCTATGAAGCTTTAAAAAAATAAATAATTCTAAGTAGCCAGTTTTTAATATTTCTCCTAGTCAGCGGGTTACTGCGTTAATAACGTGCGATTTAGAGTCGAATCATTCATACATCTGTTCCTTCATTTCTCTCAATCGAGGTGACGGTGGAATCGGAAATCTGCAGAAGTCACGACGACACCACATCTCAATGTCGAGGTGTCGGTGAATGGAAGAAAGAAAGGAGGGAAGGAAGAAATAAAGGAAGGATGGCTCCTCGTGCACTGTTATAACAGACAATGTACGAGTTAAAACGGGTCTCGTTTATTATCAGTGGTGTATCGCATTTGGGTTATTCACGTTCACATTCGCTTTAAAATCGGCTTTCCGATTGGCCCATTCCATTTGTACTTTAGTGCATGTGCAATGACAATTTAATCTCTTGATTTGGCTACATGATCTTTGATACCTCTCTCCTTCATCTTGAACATTTTGTGTTATATAATTATATAAAGGTGAAGGTGATACAGCGCCCCTGGTGAACAGAAGCTTAAGGGCCCCAAGAGTGGCAGCTTGGCGAAACTGGGGCTTGAACCAACGACCTTCCGATCAGTAACCCCGAGCCTTTGGCTACATCTACATTAATCCGACTAAAAGAAACGCCATCTCAGTGTGGAGAATATGCATTTCCAGAATCTAGCGTCTGTACGATCCCACGTCAGGTGTAAACATCTGTCAGATTCCACCTCGTTCGCTCTCCGTCTTCATCAATTTGTTGGTTGTGTTCAATCAAGGTTGTGTTCTAGCTGTGTGGTTTTTGTTGTTGTTTTTTTTCTGACAGCTGATGTTTGTGTATGTGTGTGTGTGGGAGTGGGAACATCTTACCGATTTTCATCCATCACTTGCCATGCAAAAAACAACGTGAACACGTGTACATACACGAGCAGGATTGTCACGCCGTAAGACGCAGGACTGCGAATTGTAACCAAGCCGATCCTGGCGCAATGAAGCGGGGGGAAAAAGTGTGTGTGTGTGTGTACTCTCATAAAGGGAATATTAATACCTGTGAAGGTTTGTGTCTGTATCCATGAAGATGTGTGGGTGTACAGCAACAGTACTGGGGTGTTTCAGTGTGTTGGTGGGCACATTTCTGTGTGTCCATGAAGGTAGTACAACAGCTAGAGGTGTGTGTGGGTGTGTGTGTGAGAGATTTATTACACCAGTGCTGTGCGCTTCCACATTCCCCTGCTGCTGTCACAGGTCACATGACCTAGTGATAGTGAGCTGATTTTCTAGAACATCAGGGATCTTGTCCCTTCTCCCCCCTCCCCCATGCAACACACACACCTAAACACACACTGGGATAAGAAGTACGCCGAGTGGAAGGTAGGGCACATTGGACTCATTAATTTTTCTGGCCCCTATAACCAAAAAAAAGACAATAGAATAACTCATCTCTCTCTCTCTCTCTCTCTCTCTCTCTCTCTCTCTCTCTCTCTCTGTGTGTTTTCAGGAAGCCAGCTCCAGCTTGGAGAAGTGGGAGAGTTTAATGCGCTCTGTGGTCTCGGGCGGGTCGGAAAACGAGAACCCGTTCACTGAAGTCATGGGTCTCATCACGCAGATGTACAAGCAGACCGCAATAGCTAAGGTACGTCAGAAAACCCGTATGGGCGGGTGGCAGCTCAGTGGTTAAGATGAGACCGGGAGCTCAAGCCTCGGTATCACTGAGCTGCCACTCTTGAGCAAGGCCATGAACCCCATGTGCTCTAGGGGCGCTGTGCTCTGACCCCCAGCTTCTTAAAATGTAAGGTACCATAAAGAGAGAGAAATGTGCAGTTTTACAGAAATTGGTAAAAAAAAAAAATAATAATAATATATATATATATATATATATAAATAATACGGGAAATGGGAAAGTGGTCTGGACTTTCCTCAGCTGCTACGCTTCACCAGCATAAATCAGGCTTCGGCTTTCCGAACCGTCCGTCTATCGATTGGTCGCGAGTGCGGTCTAGTCGATCCAATCTGACGTTAGATTCCGCCCACTGCTTTTGATGGATGATGTTGACGGATTTAATTATTTCACAGCACGCATCGACGGCCTCGGCGTGAACTAAACGAGTATCGAAACATATAATTCGATACAGAAATAGTCCCCGTCTACAAACAGTCGTGTAACAAAACGTACAGTGGGAGGTTTAGTTGTTGTTGTTGTTGTTGTTGTTTTTCTTCTCATGAAACATCAGTACAGAATATATCTGCGTAAAGGGCCACGTTTCTTTGCACGCGTCAGTCTCATTCATTTTGTAAGGTTAGTAGTTTATCACACTATGTATAATTCACAGCAGAAAACCGTAAGTTAGCGACCACCCACTTCCCACTGTATATGTACAGCTGCAGACTCGCCTCTCACAGGATTAGAAGTCTGGTTAAAATGACACCAATCGGCTGCGTTTCATGCCAGTCAGTCCTACGTCTGCAAAAAAAAAACCCATCCTGAAACTTCTCGCGTGTTGGGCGCGCTCTAATGCGATTCAGTGATGGGCTCCGAATCTCTCAGTGCTGAGACACATGTTGAAAAAGAAAGCTTGATGGAGCGTGAAGACAAGAGGGATTTGATCGGAGACTAAGGACACAGTGTTAGCAAGAGATATGCGCCTGGGAGTCCTTCTGAAACGTCTTTCTTCAAGTTATATATTTTTCAATATCCCGGAATATCAGATTCAGATACTTGTTCTTTTTTTCCTGGTGACGTAATTCTGGGTAGGAACGTCGTTAGTGTCGTCTTTACAGCAGACGGCAAAAAGCAGGAAGTTTAAACATTCAAATGTGGATTTATTTTGCCTTTGAATGCATAAATATTATGAAAGTTCCTCCTTCAGACAGCCTTAGTGTATATCGTATTGCCAGTGACCCCCTGCTGTGCAGCCCATTCTTTAGTCTTCCAGCAGAGCCTTTGTGCCTAGCGGGGAGTTGGAGTGGAAAGCACACACACACACACACACACACACACACACACACACACGGAATATGCTTAGCTCTTAGCTCAAACCATCTAGTCCCAAGACACACAAATTGCTGAATCATTCAGGCTACTAGCAAGATACCGATACGCTATGCAGCAGCCTGCAAATCAGAGTCTAAGCGCTATTTTGTGTCATTCTATACACGTTTGCCTCTGGAAAAACACGGCTTAACATCTTTCACATCGTTTGTAATATCATGCAAATACCCATTCAGTTTAGTGCACAAGGGGCTGAAGTTATTCTGTTGCTAGTGCCTGTTTCAGAAACTCTCAGGATTCTCACACTGAATTAATACAGGGCGGCTCAGAAAACAAAAAACATTGAAGAACTGCAAAGAGATCAAAACTCAGAAGAAAAGCACCTCCGAATGCACAACACAGCTCGAATAAAAACTAAATTGTGCCCCAAAAAAATGGAGGCCGAATTCCTGAAATAATAATAATTCATTGTCCCTGGGAACCGTGCCCTAATACAGACATGCCCCAGATGCTTGAACGTGTGATCGGAACGTGGCCCCGCCGCTGTACCCCGAGCGCACACTTTGCTTCCTTACGCACCTTAGCAAATCAGACCTCATGCTGTCGAACCCCTCCGATGACCACCATGGCAACCAGAGCTCCTGATGCCATTGCCATGGGAACACACTGCAGTAGGAGGCCAGTGACCTTTTCAGTCTCCTGAAGTCTGTGCAAAGATTCTGCAAAAAAAAAAACAGCTTACAGTGTGTATTCAATTAACTTATACGCCACAAACAAACAGCAGAGGGAATGGGGACGTGTATATAAAAAAATAGTAAATGAAATGGGTTTCTACTGATAGGTGAAGCTCCTCCCTTATGCTTCTCATGGCAGGTTCCTTTGACTATTAACCACATCTTGTTGGATTGTCATTTTTACGACACTGCTTGGAAACGCTTTTATTCATGTTTACAATGGACTTTTTAAACTGCAATGTTTTCTACAGCAGTTTAAATGTTATGGATTGAGGCCATCATCGACTATGATCCTGATCCTGAAATCATTTCGAGTTGAGTCCACATTTTATGTGACATTGAACATAGGAAAGAAAGGGTTTGTGTCTCAGTGCTCGCTGAATTGAACTGCTCTCGCTCATGTCCAATAAAAGGCCTTTTGCTTCGCACACTATTCACGGCGACTCGTTTTCGAGGACTTGCACTACACTCGCTGACCTTTTGATCTCCGTTTGGATGCGGATTTTTTTTTATTTAGTTCATTTTCAAATCGCTGTCATTTCGTCATTTGTGCATACGCTAGGGTTAACGTCGCGTGGTCCCAGGCGTCGCATAAAAATACACAGGATCGTAATGCTACTACGACTACTATTTATTTATAAGTACAACCAGGAACACGGATATAAAATCCAGACAAACGGTGCCCTTTCACCGGGTATAAGTAGCTCATTACGCAGGTACACACTATTAGCGGGGACACGGACACATCCTGATAGATTCATTATTTCCGAAGTGCTCGCGTGAGTGAGCATACGGGTCACAAGTCGTCCTCCCTCCTGGGCCTTGTGATCCCACCTTCATCACATCTATTGATTTGTTTCCACTCGGAGTTTGCTCGCTGTTTACCTTTCATACCTGGCCCCCTCCGGGGGTGGGGGGCCGGTGGGGGGGATTATCGAGAGAGAAAAATAAAGTAGTATCATGGTCGCATTAGACAGTGTCCCTCTTTTTGTGAAGTGCGAATTCCCAGCCAGCATGAGTGAGCCAAGCATGGGTATTTTTACCCCAACAGCATCTGCTCCCAATTATCTGAAGGCTAAGGCTTGCGCGCACGCACACACACACACACACACACACACACACACACACACACACACACACACACACACTGGAGAAGAATTAATGCCGCTTCACAGGGAGCAGTTTTGGATACCAATTAAAAAGATGTGAAAACGACAAAAACTAGGCTGTAATAACAAAAGTGGAACGTCGCTCGTTGAGAAAAAAAAAAAAGCGCCGACTTTACCCGCTAATGATCGCGCTTAATGCCGCAGTCTGATTATCGCCCGAAATAATCCCACGAACGAGCAGCGTAAACCTCAGCCTTACTCGAGAACTGAACGAAGCTGTGCCAGATGCACTTCGAGTCACTGAATATTTCCTTCCTCTTCCCTTCCGCAGGCGGGAGCAGTGAAGGACTACATAAAGATGATGCTGGAGACGGAGCAGCTCAAGTTTTTGGTCTTTGCACATCACCTCAGCATGCTGCAGGCGTGTACCGAGGCTGCGATCGAGGCCAAGGTACCTTGTGTCTGTGTGCGGATGCATGCACGCACCCTCCTGTTTCACTCATCAGCCTGACATTCAAGCACACACCTGTTCTATTATGTGTGTGTGGGGAGGTGTCTTTGGGTGTTGGGGCGTTTGTATCGTCAGTCCCGTTAAAATTGGATTCAAACTTTAATTGCTAATTAATTTTAATTCCACCCTGCAACAAACAGAATCAACATTGAAGACTTCAATGGCTGTAAAGGCAGCAATCAAGGAAAATCAAAGTCACTAAGCAACAATAATAATTGGGGGACAGAATGGGTTGGGGGGGGGGGCAGCAATTCGTGTGTCATGGGACTAATATTAAATGACTAAAAGCAGATCAACGCATACTAAATGCTCGAATGTCACTACAGAATTATCGAGAAATTTTAAACTGTGACTGTAGAACGAAGGGAAACGGCGAGCTGGGCGGTTTCTGCCGCAGGTTTCCTCACTAGGCTCGTGCTTGTTTTTTTTTTTTTTTATTTCTATCCACGCTAAGGCACCATCTTGGCCCCGAGTTATGAAAGTAGCTACACGCAGAGGGAGAGAGAAGCGCTACCACATTTGTACGCATGTATATAAATTTAGAATTGCACACCAGCATGCAGTGTGTGTGTGGAGCAAGTATCATTATTGTACACAGTTCAGACAGCTCTCTTTATCAAACACTTAAATAAAAAATAAAAAAAAAAACCCTTCCAAACTTTTACCAGCCAGACTGATTTTCACGTCATTTCCAACCGCTCCCCACTTCTCTTTGAGTGAGAGGGGTGTGAGAGAGAGCGAGAGAAAAGTGTGTGTGTTTGTGTGATGACACCTCTTGGTGTGACCGCTCTCATTATCCTTTAAGATTTCGTAACTGCCAATTAGCACGAAAGTGCCCAAAAAAAAAAGTGTTCGTACATATGGCAGGGGGGGGGAATTTACTCAACTGACCAAACGAAGTGGCAGAGATGTAAGGGGTGGACAAGGGGAGCATTTGAGGAATAGGATTATTTGGGTTGGTGGGAGGGGGAAACAGGGTATATAATTTCGGACAGGGTGGGTTGGGTCTGGGGGTAAGTGGGGCATCTATCCTCACCACTCACTCATCCTGTCTTCCAATTGCCCCTTGCACCCCTTTCAGCCTGACCCTGCTTCACTTCCTGTACACATCCTCCCCCAAATTATATACTCTGTCCCCCCTTTACCACCACCCCAACTCATCCTGTACCCCAACTGACTCCTCATCCCCCCTTACAGCAGGGGGTAGTTGTTAGGTTGGACAAGAGGAGCATTTGAGGGATAGGATGATTTGGGTTGGTGGGAGGGGGACAGGGTATATAAATTTGGACAGGGTGGGTTGGGTCTGGGGGTAAGTGGGGCAGGGGGTAGTTGTAAGGTGGGACAAGAGGAGCATTTGTGGGATAGGATGATTTGGGTTGGTGGTGGCAGGGCAGGGTATATAATTAAGGACAGGATAGGTTGGGTCTGGGAGTAAGTTTGGCAGGGGGTGGTTATAAGAGGGTGGTGTGCAGTTGGGGGCAGTATGAGTTGTGATGGTGGTGAGGGAGAACAGGATGAGTTGGGTCTGGTGATAAATTGGGCAGGGTCCTGCTGAAAGGGAGGATGAGGAGTCAGTTGGGGTACAGGATGAGTTGGGTGGTAAAGGGGGACAGGGTATATAATTTGGGGGAGGATGTGTACAGGAAGTATAGCAGGGTCAGGTTGTAACGGGGTGCAAGGGGCAATTGGAAGACAGGATGAGCGAGTGGTGAGGATAGATGCGAGGGCGTTGTGTCTGGGGGTAAGTGGGTACATTTTGGGAACAGAAGGAGTTGGGTATGATGGACAGGTGGAACAGGGTATATAATTTGGGACTGGGGTGTGTTGGGTCTGGGGGTATATGAGGCAGGGTGTGGTTGTAAGGGTGGACCAGGAGGGGAGGTGGGAAAAGGTGTAGAACTGGTAGAAAGATTGTTTGTTTAACTGAAATTTGATGAGGTGTTTGGAGAATTCACTATAATAAGTAGATTATTCCAGCGATTGTTCTATTTTACTGAGACCCAGAGGCACAAATCAACACGTAGAAGCCGAATCTCATCACCCCCTTATTTAGAAGCTCGAAGGTGTGAGTGTGATGTTTTCCGTCTGGCAGGCCGCTTATATCCGAATCGATGGCAGCGTTCCTTCTGCCGAGAGGATCCAGCTGGTCCACCGCTTCCAGAACGATCCAGAGACTCGAGTGGCTATTCTGAGCATCCAGGCTGCGGGACAGGTACACGCCAGCACGTCTACAGACTACACTTTCTTTTTTCATGTTTTTTTCCCCCCTCTCGCCTCTCTCTCACTTCATTAGCACCGTTTTGTCTTCCGCAGAACCTAGCACCTTCGTGCTAATTAGTTATGAAATATGTTTATAGAGCAGGGGGCGTATTTTTATCTTGACTGTCTGGCCGTAATAAAAGTTCTCTGGCGTTTAAGGCCTTTTGTGCGTCATGTGTTGTTGTGACTAAGTGTTTTTATTCCAGGAGAAAAGTGTTTCGACACCGCGTCTTCACACTCCTACGTGTTCACCGAGGCTCGACTTAATGAATAAATGACCCAGACACAGAAATAATCACTGCACTATAAGGATAAAGGATAATGGCTCTGTCCTGAAAGCTGCTGTTTTACGTCTGTCTAGCGTTCATGCTTTCTTAAAGAAAAAGGTCTCGAAGCCTAGAATCTGTTCTGAAACTAGTCTTTTGTACTCCAAATGTTTCCTCGTCTATGCAATATATCCTAAAATTCTAAAAGCGAGCATTCGTTCCCAGGGCCTCACCCTGACCGCGGCGTCTCACGTGGTGTTCGCCGAGCTCTACTGGAACCCGGGGCACGTGAAGCAGGCGGAGGACCGAGCGCACCGCATCGGCCAAACCTCCTCAGTGCACATTCACTACCTCATCGCCAAGGGCACGTTCGATATGGTCATGTGGGCCATGCTGAACCGGAAGGTGGGTTGGATGAACGGATGAATGAGACGTCGTTACTCTAACGTTCAGACAACGTTTTAACAGTCCTGGCTGTATTTTGACATAACATTGGCTTCGTTTATCCATATTTGGCCAAGGCGGCTGCCGTGCAGACAGACGGTCGGTTTAACCCCCTTGTCTTTTTTTTTTTTCTTTTCTAACAGCATGCGTGTCCTCAGAGTACGCAATACTTGACTTTTAAATAGTGTACAGTTATACCAACTTTTTAATAGAAACATTTCAAAAAAAAAAAAAAAAGTCTTAATTAATATTAATGCTGTATTTTATAATGTAATTAATTTGGTTAATTTTAAAATAATATATATTTTTTTAAGATTACCTTAAATTTTATATTAATTAATTCACATGAATACACTACGTATATATATTTTTATAAAATAATATAAATGAAACCTTTTTTTTTTACATTTGACATTTTTTCTTTTTTTCTCGGATTAATACGAAAGTTGATTATAATTTTCATTTAAAATAAAAAATCCCGGCATGTGTTAAAACACTAATTGTGACTTATCGTATAATCTGAATTAACAATGTACTTTAAAGAGCGCGTCACGTATTCATAGCAGCATTCTTATCCGTATTATATACAATCTTTAAATAAATAAAAAAAACACGCCCTGTCCCATGTTTGCGGTTCCACCTGATGGCACTGTTTAGAAGCATTTTCTTTCATCCTGTCTGAAGGTATAATTACAGCCTGCTTTATGCCAAAAAAAAAAATAAAATCCCGTTTTTAATCTGCCGAGATAACGGGCGAAAAAGGTCGAAAAGCGATTACGCGTTCCCGTAAGACACTTTACCGGATCGTTACGTAGCAGCAGCGAGCGCCGAATTTACATTTGCGCCCACTCATCTGGCAGAGGCTTTTATCCAAAGCGAATTACGCACGAGGCAGAATGCAATTGGAGCGTATCATATCGCCGAGTGTCCAAGTGCGTCTGAACTCAATCCGTAACTCCTCTTGAAGCGCTCAATCCAGTTACAGTACCCCGGATTGGCCAAATTAGTCTGTATAGTTACTAAGCATTAAAAAACTGTCCCTAGATTCCTAAACAGCATTCAGAAATCTTCCACCCCGACCCATGACAGGGACATGATTTAGAAGTGTTCCTAATAAGATCTACGTTCAGGAGGCCGTGTGTTTGAGAACCAATGACCGATTTGCTGTTATTGATCAGGAAAGCGTGACAGGAAGCACACTGAACGGAAGGAAGGAATACCTGAGAGCGGAGGAGGCGGATAAGGAGAAATGGGATTTTCTGAACTTCGCTCAGGCCTGGACGCCGAGCGACAGCAACGTCGGCGATGCCGCGGACGAGAAAGACGGCGTCTTCTTCTCGCACGTAAGTCTCCATGTGTCGCTCTCTTGTGCTCTCTGGACTCTAGACCTGCCGATGAGTACAGTGCGGCGCCGTGGCGACAGCGAATCACGTGACTGCAATTCTAAAGACGTAAAAGAAACCATATGTTGGTGTTATTTACTGTAACTCATCAATGTTCCTGTACGTGCACATGACAATGACTTCCCTCATTCCCATTTCGTTTCCACTTTCAGTTCGAGAAAGACAAACAGCACGACATCCGCAACTTTTTCTCCCCCGCCTCGGACAAAAAGAGGAAGAAAACGGACGACGCGTCCATCACCAGCTCTCCGCGTACACCTTCACAAGACCAGCAGGGAACCAATCAAAGCCCCCATAGCCGCAGCCCTGATTCAGCCAATCAGGAGGAGGATTTTCGCCCCCAGGTGAAACGTTTGAAACAGGCCTCTCCATTGTCTCGACACGGGGGCAAGCGAAGTCCCACGATGACTCTCGCCACACCACGCGGGCTCTCGGCAGGACCTCAAACCCCCCACCACAGCCAGAGGTGGAGCTGCCCGCTCTGTACGTTCTCCAACAGCGGCCTGCTGCTGCGCTGCGGAATGTGTGAGACGCCGCGAGCTCAGAAAGGTACACACACACGCACACACAAGTACTCAGCGTCACATGACCATTCATATACAGTAATGATGCGTCTTTGCTTCACCTGGAACGTTTCCATAATTAAAAGAAAATCGTTTTATTAAACGAGCCGTAAACACAAAACTGCTAAGAAAAAAAAAAAAGGTGTCTCAGTTTTCTCTTAATTTGCCAAGTCCATCTCATTAACCCTCCCTTCCCTATCACATGACATCTGGCATCCAGGAAGTGCTTCTCATGCAGCATCACATCTCATGCTGTCTGCCCTCTTCCACATACATAAGCTGACAGGTGCAGGATAACGTCATACTGACTGATGCTTGTCCGATGATGAACATCATTTTTTTTTTTTTTCCGTCCCGCAGTGTTTTTTTTTTTATATTTAAAGTTCAGGCACAGTGACACATTTGTAGAGAAACTATAACTCAAGACTATGTTCTCCCCTCAGGCTCTTAAAATAGAAAAAAAAAACCACACAATATGGACCATCAACCTCAAAGCAGGACAAAAACGTCATCTCTGCTCTGCCCGCGAGACGTAGCGCCCGTCACGTCCCTCCCCTTCTCGCACTTATATTCAGGTGTTCTAGTTTCTCTATTTCTGGTTTGGGAGCTCACACTAAAGCGAGATTTTAAATTTGTCCGAATCGTCGACCATTCCTATAGGCTCCTGTTAATTACAGTGGCCTACATGCAGAATGGATGCATGTACATTTGTGCCTTCTGGATAATTTATAAATTTTTTAAACGTTTGCTTTTATCCTCATAGATGCCTGTGAACACTTCGGCCGTGCGTTGGAAAGTCAGAAGGCACCTCAGTAAATTGATTGCCGTCTGTTCCAACTGATCAGCCTCAGTTATGTACACGGACACACACAGACATAGCCTTGACCCCCCCCCCCCAGGAGTCTTTAATAAATGGTGATCAGTATGGGGAAGTACACTGTAATATGTTACACCACATAATTTAGCAAAACAGCAATTTACAGTATAAACTATACATGTACGTGGCAGCGTGCACGTAGACGAACGCCGGGGCGCCGTTACGGTCGCCATGCAAAACGTATTGCCATCGTAAGATCAAAAAAATCGTAAGTGGAACCGCCGTAACTCGGGGACTACCTGTATATAAAATCCTTCTGTAGTACTGAGGAATAATTATATCCTCAGGGACTCGAGCACTTGGGCCACATTTCAAACTGCAGACATGGTTCATAATCCCAATGCTAAATGAACGGTGCGGGAATAACAGTCCGGTTTAACCCCGGACTCTTTTGTCTCGTCTGAGCATCGGCAGCGCGAACGCACAGGTGACATTTCGGCAGCTCGGTGCGAGGTTGACCTTTGACTGAGTGAAAAGGTGCGAGGAGAGGTGAAAGAGGCACAGAGGGAGGCAGAGGCAAATAGCGAGAGGAGAAAAGGGCCACAGTGTGAAGTGGCTATTGATTATGAATATCGAGCCACTACCTGTCTATCCATTCAGATAATCAAGCCACAGGTGGTGTCATGCAAATGTGTGTGTGTGTGTATATAATATCTAATATATATATATATATATATATATATAGAGAGAGAGAGAGAGAGAGAGAGAGAGAGAGAGAGAGAGAGAGAGAGAGAGAGAGAGAGAGAGAGAGAGAGAGAGAGAGAGAGAGAGAAATCACACACAGCAGCAGCAGCATAGATTAGAAAGAAGGGGGACATCATGTTTTTCCCCTCCGTGTAGGACATGTCTCTGGAACAGCATTCTTTGTAACCAATCACTGCAGTTTCCAAGGAAGCAATGCTGGTATGTGTAGCTTCCTCTCACATCTCTCGGCTAGAAACATTTTTATAAAGTTATTTCCGTCCCTCGGAAACCAAGAGAGAAAGATGGAAGCCGCGAAAATGAGACCTGGGAAAGAGATATGCAGGAACCGAGAGGTAGAGAGGGTGAGACACAGCAAGAGAGACGACGCCGGCATAGACACAGGCCGAGTCTCCAAGAGAGACAGAGATGGAGCGAATGAGGAACTGAAAGAGTGGAGGACAGAGACAAAGAGAATGAGGACCAGTAGCGGAGCGAGATGAAGGACAAAGAGACAAAAAAAAAAAGTTAGAGAAGAGAATAAAAAAAAAAGAGAGACACGAGTGAGAGGAGTGAAGACGGGATCAAACGAATCCTTTTCCAGGCTCCGAAGTCGCATGCGGAAGACGAGTGAAAGATTTCTGAAAGGAAATGAAAGAGTAACGCTGCTCTCAATGAGCTCGTCATCTTTTTTTCTCAGCGTGTCTACGCTCCGCCGTATGGACGACACACACACTGTGCATTAGACAGACTTGAAGCCCATCCTTCACTCACACACACACACACACACACACACACACACTCACACACACTCACACACACACACAGCATCTGTTCCACGCTCAGGCTCGATGTACTAACAACTCCAACATTAATTATGGCCCAAATGTTATTCATGACTGCTGCCAGAACAGTGTCTGTGGTCTGTGGCAAATCGGTCCAAATCTCATGAGCGAAATATTATATATAAATAAAATAACCTTTTATGACTATGCCCAGAGCTGCTTACTGTATAAATCTACAATTTTTGCTTTATTATTTTTTCCCCCTTTTCTCTACCTCCTTTCCTCCCTCAGCTCACAGCCCCCCCTGCGCCTCCCTCCCCTTCCGCCTCTCTCTCCGTCTCCAGCCCCTGCCTCACTCTTCCTGACTCGGAAGAAGACGACAGCACTCCCAAAACACCGAGCCAAGCGGGAAAGAAAGAGGAAGGAAAGGATCCAGGACCACACGGAGATCCTGCAGACACTCCTTCCAGGGGTAAGTTTAGTTCACACCAGTGAAACCGATCCCCGAGATTCATTCGGGGGTCCACGTCACGTATCCGCACGAGATCGGCACCGCATGCCGTCAGCCCGGTGACCAGACTCCGCCCACAACAATCAGCACCTCAAAAAAAAAAAAAAAAAGAGGTCCATGCCAGAAGATGGACTGGATATTTGAAATTGCCCCCCGGGTGTTTACATGATGCCCCGTGAATCCACAGTGAATCCCCATGCCATATTCATGTATTCTTGAGGATCGCTTGAAAGTTCACTACAGATATACGCAGGATAAAAAGCCTCCTAAAGATTTAATGAATTAAATCTGCAGCAGTACAAAAAAAAGTCCTTTTTATATATATATATATATATATATATCTCTTGCTGCATTCTCCATGATAATGAGAAAATGTGGTTTTGAGAAAGAGGGCGAAAACAACACACACCAACCCCCAGCACACGCACTGCAGCAGCCAGCTGCATGTCGAGTCCTAAAAATAACCAGCTGTTTTTGTTCTGAAACCCTGCATTTTCACACTTTGACAGCCCCGTGTGTGGTGTCGTTCCCTCCCGAGGAGCGCCTGTCTTCTGCAGTGAGCTGCAGCTAATGGCTGGGCATCGGCCACACAGACACGTCTATAGCAGTAGTTTCTCCAGCAGGCACGACGAATCGAAACGCTCGTTTATCATCATATACGGGGCAGGTGTCATTCATGGATCGGGTTTTAGAATAGAAGGATGCTCAAATCAAAACTTATGCAATGGTTAGAACAGTGTAGCCTGGATTTTTCACCCTTTAAGAATAAGGATTCAGAGCTAGTGTTTAAACGATCAAACCAATCAGTAATGGTTTAGATTTTCGGGAATTTTTTGTAATTGTTATTTTTTTTAAAATCTCGAACCCGAATTTTTAGAACGGGGCTGTATTGCATTTTCCCGCTTTCATAGAACGTTACATAAGTGCCGTCGGAGCCCCGGCGTACGATTGGTCAACCAAAGGTTTACAGAGCGCATTCGCCGTTTCTATAGTAACTCGGTGTACAAAAGCGTGCTGATTTTCAGGACCTGATTGAAGTCCTTCACGGCCAGGAGAGGTGTACCGGCGCGCCCTGTGGCTAAAAATCTCCCTACTGTTAATGAACAAGAGGATGAGGGACGAGCTGGCGGATGAATACAGCGCTCATCTCGTTATTTATTTATTTCTTTATTTTCCCTTTCCCCCCCCTTCCTTTCCCTCCCTGCTGACCTTTTCTTGATTGAGGCACAGGCAGTAATGATCATCCCTCCTTCTCCCCCTGTAGCTAATGATGCCCGCGAGTCGGAGCGCGCACACGACTCTCTGCCTGTGTATGACAGCCTGAAGTTCTGCGCCAGCAAAAATACTGATAGGATCTACATTTACAGCAAGGTAACACACACACACACACACACACACAAGTGGGCAGGCTCATTTAGCCGTGATTCCTCTTTACACTGAGAATCCGATCCAGACCAGATTAATGAGTTCGGCTGCGTTTTCTCTCCACTCTCTCGACAAAATGAAATGAAATTGCGCGCCGCTTTTAAACGCCGGCAAATACGAGCGTGAAAAGTCCCCTGGTTGACTCAGATTGAGAAATATTAGCGGAGTTAGATATTTAATAAGACCTTCTCCTCTGGCTATTTGGGCTCGGCAGTGATGGATGATGCGGCCACGGGGCAGAGCCTGGTGCGGCGGCGGGTGTGTGTGGGGGGGTGTGTGTGTGTGTGTGTGTGTGTGTGTGTGAGGGTGTGAGGCTAGAACGAGAATGAATGACTGAGGATGAGAGATAGTGAGACAGGCGAAGGGAGGGAGGGAAGAAGATTATGCAGCAGGTATAACATCTGATAATAACAAAGAAAAGCAAAGCTCCACAGACAGCGTAACGTCCTTAAGTTTTCGCGCAAGGAAGTGTGATCGGATCAGCTTGCGCTAATTCACGCCATCAGACTCGCGTCGGGATCTCGGGACGCAGGGTTTTAACTCGGGGAAAATATTTTCACGTGAATTAGAGACTATTTAGCGATTCATACTAAACACAAAGACTCAAGTGTTTCAAGTGACAATAGGGAAATTTTACACAGAGAGGACTTGTGTGTCGGTGTATGGTGTGTGTGTGTGTGTGTGTGTACGCGGAGTTCATGTCTAAACCACACACATCCACCTCAGGGCCTTGGTATCGCCAAGCTGCCACTATTGGGGACCCTTGAGCAAGGCCCTTAACCTTTTGTGCTCCAGGGACACTGTATCATGACTGAGAGAATTTTAATGTGCTCTAAAGTACATGTGACAAGTATCAAACAAAGCAAAGCACAATAATATACACTATGGACAAATGTTTGTGAACACCTGATCATAAAGGGAATACATAATATTTTCTGGACGTCCTATTCAGCATTTAGTGCCCATTTAGCTAGACTGGATCGTACTTACAGATGACCGGATCATCGAGCGATAGTTTTTCAAATGGGAAAAAAAACAAACATAACGATGTAAAAAAAATAAAATAAACGGTACTGAATCATGAAAATGTGCTAAATAAAATAAATATGAATATATGAATTATATTCATAAATATCGAGGAAAATAAGATGAATTCATTCTGAAACAAAAATTAAAACTAACAATATATAAAAACAGTTACATCCAAAAAAAAACCACTTCAAATAAATTAACGTGGCATCAGCGTTTCGCCACTAGAGGCCAATCTCAAACTGTAAAACGCAACCCGGAAAAACTATCGGTATGCATTTTTGCCGATAGTTCTAACAATTAGCTGTCGATGCCGATTAATCCGAAAAAATTAATCGGTCAACTTCTGATAATAATCTCCACTCTTCTGGGAAGATGTTTACACTAGATTTTGGATTGTGTTTGTAAAGCCTGCGGTGCCAATTCATTGGTTAATAGGGTTGAGGTCAGAGCTCTATAACAACAAATCTTCCACTCCATGTAAAGCATATCTCACCTCCAGTGAGCATCAGTTCTACACCATGCTGATGATCAGAGGAGAACAACCAGACTGGATTGAGAGCTCAACCACTTTTTACACCAGTGATGAGCAGAAAAGCATCTCGATTGATGCTGGTTAGTTCCCTTTACTTTTTGTTTTTAAGTAAAAGTGTGTGTGTGTGATATTTTAGGGTGGCCTCCCACTCAACTGCAACTTTGTTCCGTTGGATATCAGACTACAGAACTGGGATGACTTGCCTCCAGAGTTTAGTCACACTGAGAACCGGAGACATGTAAGTGTGTGTGTGTGTGTGTGTGTGTGTGTGTGTGTGTGTGTGTGTGTGTGTGTGTGTGTGTGTGTGTGTGTGTGTGTGTTAGGGAGAGATATATAAAATAACAGTGTATATCATGTGTACACTACTGTATATTACTGATACAGATTAACAATAATGTTGATAAGTGTGTGTGTGTGTGTGTGTGTGTGTGTGTGTGTGTGTGTGTGTGTGTGTGTGTGTGTAGTTGGTGCGTTTTGTGCGCGAGTGGAGCTTTCTGACTGCGATGAAGCAAAGGATGGTGAGGAAGAGTGGCAGAGTCTTTCAAAACCCCATGCTGCTTGTGGATGAGCTGATGCACACACAGCGCCGGCACAGTAGCACCAAGAGGCAGGAACAGACACACACACACACACACACACAATATAGTTTTGTCTTTTTCTGTCTTATTTTTTTGCATTTATGCCCCATTTCTCAATCTCTTTTTCTCCCCCTCTTTTGCTCTCTTTATTGCTCTCTCTCTCTCTCTCTCTCTCTCTCGCTCTCGCTCTCCTTCCCTCCTTCCCCATCTCCATCTTTCTTTCCTCCCCCTCATTCCCTCTCCATCTCTCTCTATCAAAATTCAAAATGTTCTCTTTCTCCATCTCTCTCCCTCTCTTACTCCTCTCTCTATACAAATCTCTCACCCCCCCCACTGTCCCTCTCCCCGCTCTCCTCCTCCTTTTTATCTCTTTCTCTCTCTCTCCATCTCTCCTCCTTTTTCTCTCTCTCTCTCTCACTTTTCTCCCCATATCCATCTCGCTCTCCTTTCTCCCCATCTTTCCCTGTCTCTAAATCTCTCTTCTTTTCCCCCTCTTTCCTTCTCTCGCTCCTTTCTCCCCCTCTTTCCCTCTCTCCATCTCTCTCTCATTTTCCCCCTTTCCCTCTATCTATCCCCCCTTTTTCTTTTTCTCCCTCTCTCAAAATTCAGGATTCTCTCTGCCCTTTCTCCCCACTTTCCAACTCTCTTGCTCATCCCTTTCCCCTTTTCTTTCTCTCTCCTCACTCTCTTTCTCTCCAAATCCCCCCCCCTTTTTTTCCTTCTCTCTCTATCTTCTCTCTCTCCTTTCTGCCCCTCTGTCCCTCTCCATACCCCCCCCACTCTCTCTCATTGCCCATCTGCTCACTTATGAGCATACTTCCATTTCTTCAGCTCTGGCCTTGTCAGTCTTTTCTGTTCCTCCGTGTTTTTTCCTGCTCCGTCTCACTCTCTCTCACTCTCCCTCATTCTCCCTCTGTCAGTGTCCATTCTAGCTCAATCTTTCGCTCCATCTGTTTGCACTGCGTCCATCCACCAATGTTTATTTCTCCCATCACACGTTTCTCTTTCTCTCTGCCTCTTTTCCATGCCGCTGGCTGTCACTCTTAGTTGGATTTACCTGAAGTCGTCTCTTACACACACACACACACACACACACACACACACACACACACACACACAAATAGTTCTTATATACACTAGAAGCCTGAAGACGGATCTTATGAGGCCATGTATATAAATAAGGGCTGCTGCTGGATCAGCACTTTGTTAATACAGGAGCAGGTTGATGTGACGATGTTAGAAAAATCTTAATAAATCAATACACTTTGATTTGTTTTGTGCAACATTGTAACAAAGCCGTGTTACAGAAACATCCAAATTGAGCATATAAATTTTAAATGTTTGGGGGTTTTTTGGTTATAAAATAAAAGCATGCAAACATTAGTCATAGTACGGCCTCTGTGCCTTTCAGACTCAATAATGGAGGCGTGGCCTCTGTGCCTTTCAGACTCAATAAAGGAGGCGTGGCCTCTGTGCCTTTCAGACTCAATAATGGAGGCGTGGCCTCTCAGGCTTTCAGACTCAATAAAGGAGGTGTGGCCTCTCAGCCTTTTAGTCGTAATGAAGAAGGCGAGATGCCTGGCAGTCTTAGTAATGGTGGCTAAATTTGAGGACAGACAGACAGACAGACAGACAGACATACACTTACTTATATCCTTGGGATCCTTCCATCTCTCTTGTTTTCTGTCTCAGGTATCTCTCAAAGCAGGAAGTGGCTCAGACGTCCCTGAGTGCAGCTCAGAGAGAAGGAGGGACCGTACGCTCCATCAACAAGGACAACTCTTCCTCCTTGAAGACATTTATTATGAAACCATGCAGTCAAGCTGATAAGTATGTCAAATAAACACACACACACACACACAGTCTACAAAGCACAGCATGATTATAATGACTGCGTATGTGAAGTGCCCTGACAGGTAGCTGTTGCATTGTCTAGCCAATGCTATTAAAACAAATAATAAAAATTAGGGGACTGGATCAGATCTGCCGCCTTTCTGAGCACAGCGGCGACACCGACACGCTAGCGGCATGTTCGGAGCGTGTCGCGTCGACACGCAGCTTTACTGCGGCTCCCTTAAACACCTACCGGCCGCTTTATTAGACACGCGCACTCCATCGGTCCATCACGTGTCAGCGGTTGGTGGATTAATTAACTCGACAGTGCCACCGAGATGTTTAAATCCCCAAAAGCCCTGCTGTGCCTTTTCCCAAATAATAGCAAGTCAGCAGTGGTCCTGTGGTTTATCCGTTTCTTTTTCTAGCTCATTTCTATTCCAGGGGGGGGGGGAAAAAAGATATTCTTCCAGTATGTTTTATATCTTATAGTGTGAAAAAATATTTCAATCTGTCAGACATCATCCCCAAGTTATTCAGTAAATCAGCAACGTATACAGTACACACAAGCGAAACGGACACCCCGCGAGCGCTCGCGCACACACGCACTGTCAAGCCCGCGACAGATTTTGAGATTATATGTGACAGCTGCTTACTATTCCACTAAGTTTGTTAGCGAAGCTCTGATCAGACACCTTCAGCTCCGCCGCACCGAGTTTCAGCTCCCCAGCTGATACACGCCGCACTCGGTAGCATATAAATACACTTTCATATCCTTATTTACCTCCCTCTTTCTCTCCTCGCCCCTCTTTTATCATTTTCTCCGCCACACTCGCCGCGACCGCACCCCAGGTGTGTCCAGACCCAAAAAATTAATGAGAATTTTTATATATATAGAGATATATAGATATATATATATATTTATCTTGGCTTTCTGCTCATCATATTACTGCGTGGGTCTGGGCAGAGCAGGGACTGGAACCGACAGTTACATATTTATGAATTTGCAACGGTGGGCAAAAAAAATTGCACAGCACTCAATTTATTTCAAAAGCACATTTCCGTGTGTAATTATGTGTGTAGTGGTAGACTGTCTGGCCTTCTAAACCCTGTGTGTGTGTGTGTGTGTGTGTGTGTGTGTGTGTGTGTGTGTGTGTGTGTGTGTGTGTGTGTGTGTGTGTGTGTGTGTGTGTGTTGCGGAAAATGCTGGAGAATGCTTAGCACACAGGATAAGGGCTTAATCCAGCGCCTGAAAAGCAAACACGCGCACCCGCGCGCCGACGTTACCATGGAAACCGGGGAAAGAAAATTAAGACTCGCCAAGGACCGTCTGGGAGTTTTATTTATTTATTTTTATCATTAATATTATTTTGAAGCCAGTTAAAGGAGGGAAAAAGAGACACCGAGATAAAGAAAAAGTGCAATAGAGATGGATGGAAGAGAGAGAGAGAGAGGGAGGGAGGGAAAGAGGGACAGGATGGACTGAAGAGGGGGAGAGATGTGTGTTTGCAGTGAAGCCCATCAGCGGTGGTTTTACAGATAAAGTTCAGCACCATAAGCACCTTCTCTCTTGGCGCAGAAAAGCCCCCAACAAGCACTCACGCTTTCGCCCACTCCCTCTCTCGCCAGCCCGCTCGCTCGGTTTCTCGCCCGCCCACACTCTTACAGCTCTTACTAGGGCCTTGTTCAGTTGTACATCTTGATGGAGGGCTGCGGTTTTAGCTTTTTAACACATAAAAAGGAGACAAATCCGAATCCAGATCGGCGCTTCGAGGACGCAGGATGGGAAAAAAGCGTCGGGTGAAGACTGAAAGCACAGGTCACGTGCTTCCTGCGATTTCGAACAACGCTCGTCTAACTAAACTAACGATATATTAGGCGGCAGACGCGATACGATTCACCCCGATTAGGATGCAGCGCAATCCGGTTCCGATTCAACGCAACGCGATACGATACGATACGATGCAATAGAAAACATTTAAAAATAAAATACAGATTGACATGGCAGAGGTAGAGCTGCATCTTCCTGGAGACAGATGCAGCTCTACCTCTGCCATGTCAATCTGTATTCTGTGTGGTGCTGAGAGAACGCGCTCGGGAAACAGTTTAGTGAGGGTTTTTTTTTTTTTCAACCAATCGCACGTATCTGGGATTGAGGAAAACAAACCAAAAAAAAAACAGTGGCAGGTTTGCGGCTCGAAATACCTCGTTGATTAAATCACAGTAACTATTACGGTTTACAAATGTAGTGAGCAGAAAAGTATGTAAACAGAAGAAAGTCACAGTTGAAAATACAAATGCTGCTACTGGATCGCTGTAACCGGACCGTTAGATTGGTACGCCGCCCTGACCGCCAAGTTAAACCATACAAAGTACCCGTGCGCTTTCTGTGTATGCAGGGAGTCGGAAGCAGACACGGGATATTTGCAAGCCCTGGACGCAGGAGGCACGCCGCTCTGTTTGTCCTGCCAGAAACCCAGCGTGGGGACCTCGGGCTGGGCAGGCGGATTCTGCAGCGCTGGCTGCATGGAGGAGCTGCAGCTGCGCTCCAGCCGTGGCTACGCCCGCTCCCGCGTGCTCGAGACGGAGCAAGGGGTGTGTCAGAGCTGCGGCCTTAACGCACGCCAGCTGTATCTGCGCGTACGAGACGCGCCGCACACACACCGCAAAGAGATTCTCGACAACACCTGGCTGGCACAGCTGCCTCTCAAACAGGTGAGTCCAAAACACACGCGCGCGCGCCTAATACGGAATCGAGAAGTTAAATAGCTAAGAGGAGGCACAACCTGCAACGTATCGTGCAGATCCAATACAGAAAGAACCCGCAAATACAAGTAGTATCTTGGCTACAACACGAGTCCGAGCAAAGAAGAAAGAAAGACCAGATTCGTTCTACACGGTCACCTTGTTCCCGTCACTGTCATGGCTTGTTGTTAGGAGGGGCTTTAGAGCTTCCATGGGCCAACTTCTTAAGATGCTCCTGAGGCCAGGTTTCGACACGGTTCAACTGGAAGGTCAAAACAAGCCTGGGAGAATCTTGTGGAAAAGGACCGTAGGCCTCCATGTGCTCCTTTGATAAGGAAGATGAAGGTGAACCGGTCATAGAGGTGACACAGGAGGGCTTGTCAAAGGTCTCCGAGTTTTTACAGTCTCAGCTCCTGAATTATTGATTTCGCCGGAGCCGTGAGCGTTGCCAGGATGATAAATCCACCTGGAAAGTATCTACGGTTCAGACTTCTATCAGGGCTCCGCGGTATGCTAATTCTAAGTCGGGCAGCTTAGCATTTAGAATCTTTCAAAAATCTAAACTTTAGATAATTCTATGGTCCAGAGGTATGGCGGCTTTGACACTGCTGGGGGTCCAGTTTTGCAGCCACTCTGCGTAGCGTGAAAGAGTGAAAGGACTGAAATACGAGTTATTGTGTGTAAATCCAGCTTGCGTGGCAGACCCTACAATGCAAAGCACGTGTGAAAGGGGCACGTGGGTGACAAGAGACGACCCTGCGGTAGAATTCGACCCAGTGGAGAGAAATAAAAAGTGAATCCTTACCTTCACTCGGAGAGAACCGACTCAAAAAAGACGGATGCCACAGAGCTCCAATACACCCACCAAGGTGGAAAAGATCAGCGGACTCGAAACCTCTATTGTGTACTTTCTTGTAGTATGATTTGGTTGCCAAGTCTTGCCATATACACACGCTTACCTCTGCCTTATTCGTTTGTTCCCGATCTCTGTTTACCTTAAAAAAAAAAAAAAAAAGGTTAAAAATTGAATAGGTAAGAAAAACTCAATTATTGACCCTGATGGAATGTTATAATAAAATTTTGTAACCAGTAACACGCTTTAAAACAGAGCACAGTGCAGATCGTCACAAAGGTTTAAAAATATCTTCTCCGATAATTGTTTTTCTGAAAAATAAAGTAAAAAAAACATGTTGGGGTCTATGTGTGGGGGGGGGGGTACTCCTGTAGCACTCGACTCAAGTAACTGTCTGATGGTTTTCCACTGAACTAGTGGATTTCTCCTCGCCGATAACGACAAAAGCATACTCTCACCTGCCACTTTTATAATACACTCATGCAGCAGCATTAAAATGTGCAAAAAAAAAAAAGAAATCATGCAGATACAGGTCAGGAGCTTCAGTCTCTTTTCACATCCAGTATCAAAATGAGGGAAGGTGATGGTGGTGGTTTTGGGGGGTGGGGGTCTCTGTGAACTCTAATCTTTGGTGCGGTTTATGCTAAATGAAATACCGAACAAAAGAACAACTATTAACCAATCGTTAGTCGGACTGCAAAAAAAACTGCAACCGGTCAAACACGCAGCGATCCACCAATCAGGGCCGAGCGTGCGCTTGGTGTATCTACTCATCAGCAACATACGGTTGAGCGTCAGTTCAACAGCAAGCAGAACATTTTTCGCGAGGAATAAAGGATAAAGAAACTCCAGACTCTAGAAGTGAGGCTGAACCCAGCACAGAACCGAGATCTTCAAACCCAGAACCTTCCAGCCTCTTGCGCAGAACCCTAATCAAGCAGCGCCTCGTCTCATGACCCACTTTCCACGTTGATCCAGCGCGAAAGCGATCGCCCGAGACGTTTCATTAAATACGCATTTGCCTAACGTTTCCTTTTACAAGCCGACTTAACTTCCGCCGACCGGGCCACGTTCTGCCGAGACGCCCGCCGCAAACAGAGAAGGCAATAAAAGCTGTCCACTTAGCGTGTAGGACCAATAACATCGCGGCCTTGGGCTTCAGTTCGGTCTTTCCAACCCACACACACACACACACACACACACACAATGCTGAAGGATGGAGCGGAGTCCCTGAAGGGTGCGGTGTTAACAGACTGCCTGGTCTGTCAGCTAGGCATCGATTTTTCCCACCGTGCACTGCTTCGTGGTGAGGGTTTGATTCCTGTTTGGCATTTCTGGCCGAGCCGGGGATCAATGAGAGACTTTTCGTATCTAGCTGGCCCTAAGCACTAAAGCCAGGCTTCTGATGTGCACACACACATGCACACACACACACATATATATATATATATATATACAGCAATGCTTAAACTGAAGCAGAGGATTTTCTGTAAAAATCAAGGTGTAGGAGGAGAGTGAGGGTGTGTGAGTAGAGAAAAATAACTTGTATGTAGGTAAATGGGTGGGCATGTGGTTTGTAGGGGAGGTCTTGACAGTGTGTGTGTGTAGCGAAACTAGGCAAGTGACACAAGCGAGCCGATACGCAGGAATATCCTCATTGTATATTCCGAGATTTCCATCCTCCACGGCTTCCTATGGGATAATTATGGGATGGCTCTGCGTTTCGTCGAGGGAAGCGAATTGATTTCTTCAGTCGAACCCCAAACACCCCATCCCTCCCCCAAGGCGCGGGGCCTAAAAACAGCCTCGGCGAGCTGAAACGCCGGCACTTTGGTTCGCCTTCCAGTTCAGCTCTCGCAGGACCCGGCGCTCTCGCTCGCCAGCCTTGATCTCGCTCTCTCCTCCATCGACGTTAAAGCTCCTCTGAAGCTCCCCGAGTCCCCCGCCGCTGCTCCGCGCGCCAAAAACAGCCCGCGGAGCAAGTCGGAGAAGGGGAACTACGCTCCTCGTAATCCCCTCGGGCTCAGCAGGAGCGGGTCATCTGAATATCGGCCCCGTTTCTTATTTCGGCACAAGCGAACCGACAATCAGGGCAAAAAACAGAACACGAGCTCTTTGGGTATAGGATTCTCGATTCTGAGAAAGTCCTGTATTTGCCCATGAGTCTCTCTCAACTCTAAAACCTACCCGGAATCCAAACTTAAATCTCTAACCATGAATTCATCTCAAAACCGCGGCTAAAGCACTGTCAACTTTTAATTACAAAAAAATGTATATTAATACAAAACAATTCTATTTAAAAAAAAAAATACAGAACAATTAACATAAAAAGAAATTATGATTAGGGGAATAAAGATGGTGTTTTTTTTTTTTCCAAGTGTACAAGGCATCCGAGAACACGGTGCACTCAAAATCGTGAAATTGTAAAATCCACGTTCCTCGCCAGCTACGGCCATCTGTTCTTTTGGCTCGAGTGTGAAGAAATGCATCTAAGTCTCTAATCCTTTTCTTAACGAGTTCATCCTTGAATTATGTGTGTGTTTGTGTGTGTGTGTGTGTGTAGCTGAACGAGATGATCCGTCACCCGGTAGAGGGCCACTTCTGGCAGGTGGACCACATCAAGCCTGTGTACAGCGGAGGAGGACAGTGTCTCCTGGACAACCTGCAGACACTGTGCACCGTCTGCCATCGCATGGTATATAAACGCACCAAAAATACTGCCTTACTAATATACACTGTGCAGGCCAAAAGTTTGTGGACAACTTTCAGTCCTCATTTACTGTTCTACTAACCTTCACTCTTCTGGGAAGATGGATTTTAGAGTGGATTTAGAGATTTGTGCTCAATCAAGTACCGATGTAGGGTGAGGTGAGTAGGCTTAGAGTGCAGTATATCATGTTCAACCCATGTGGAGCAGATCTTCATGGTGCGCAGGGGCATTGCCATGCTGGAACAGGTTTAGTTGAAGTGAAAGGAACATTTACAATCGTGTCTGTAATTCTGGGGTAAGAACCACATGTGGCTGAAAAAGTCCTACTACAGTGAAATATGAAAGCAGGCATCAGGGCTGTTCGTGAAGAAACACAACTATCCGTATATAAAGCAATATATATAAAGGGCTACGAATTGAAACGGCGAGCCGGCTGCATCTACAGAGGACATGATGGCGGGAGACACATACCGTCCACTTCATTCTGCATGGTGTTCCAGACAGGGCTGATTCCAGAAACTGCTGATCTCCTACAGCAGGGGGTCTGGTCTGCAGCTTTTTGTATATCACGGACCAAATCCGCAGACATTTTCCCCCCTAAGGTCCGGTAGAAGGTCTGGTACTGTCCTACCTAAAATCAAATTGTCACTCTTTACAACCATGGTGAGCAGAAAAGCAAGTCAAATCAAATTTAAGGCTTTAAGACGTTTTTTTTTTCTCCTTCAGCTTCAGCCAAATCACTATGTGCTGAAAGATCTGCAATTCCAGAACTTCTACACACAGCAAAGCACGTACAAAGAGCATTCCAGCTATTTCTATCCCTCGTATCTGCAGTTTACATAATGACAGAACTTTGAAAGAAACTTCCCGCTTCCTCCCTATTGAGATCGTGTTTTTGTTTTGTTTTTTATACTATTATTATTAATTGCCCGTGTGATAGGCATGCGAGAGATCGCTCGTGGCTAAATGATTCCCTTAATACTGCACTTTCTCTAGCAGGAGACGATACGAGGTCGGTTTCGGTCCGCCGTAAAGGCTCCTTACACCGCAAAGCCGAACAGTCCAGTGACAGTTTGGTGCGCAAACAATAACATTTAAACGAACCAGCTGACTTTCGGCAGTAACGCGGAACAATTATACCGTCTTCTTCGCGCCGAGGAGAATTCTCATTACGCGTAAAATTAGCCTTCTCTCTGAAAAAAAGAAATCAAACAAACAAAGGGAGGAAAGCAGGACAGCATTGGAGCCACGTTTCCGAGTTCAAAATTCACGCGACCTCCATTATGATGGGAAACGAATGCAATTTTTTTTTCCTTCCGCTTTGGGATTAACCAAGACAAAAAAGTAATACGGAACTGGATCTTAATGCAATTGGATTCTGAGATTCCTGTCAGGCAGGAGCATGTAGATGATCTAAAATATACAAAAGTATTGGGACACCTGACTTTCCTCAGCCATATGTGGTTCTTTCCCAAACTTATTACTTTTGGCAATATAGTGCATATGGCATTCCTGTGTGAGGACATGTACCCCTGTATGAACCTTATTTTTTTTTTGTTTTGTTTCCTTCATTACCTACAAGTCAATTTGTTTTACACACGAAATTACATCGATAAGTTCATATGTTCCGTCATTCACAGCATCTCGCCATGTCGAGAACCCGTTTTCTGGTGCAGGGTTCCCATTTTTAAATTGAATGGAAACTTTCCACAAACTCGGGGATTCTCAGACGCTTGTCCAAAAGAGACAAGTACAAATGTCATCTTACTGTGTATTTGGATATTCCTCAATATAATGCAATTGCTCGCATTTTTTATGTATGCATATAGATATATAGATATGTGCAAATTTCCTTTTCCGAATGCGATTCCGTGTCCGTGTATGACGCAAAGTTTCAGTAGGAAACTGATGGGCGGCTCGGTCATCCTGCGTTCATTTATAGCCACCCTGACGCAAGAGTCATGTCATGGGGGAGAAGACGGGAGACGTTTTTATTCCCAACCTGACCGTAGAAACCAATACGAACAGAGTCGAAATTCTTCACATGATGTACGGTGCATTGATGAAATATCGGCAAAGTCGATCGTTCGCATAACTGCCTGGCTACAAGTGGCCGATTCCTTCATTTATTTTTTTTTATTTTTTTTATATGTCTAGTATTTTGTTGACTAATGTCATATGCGTGTCGTTGCAGAGGACATCGCAGCAAGCCAAAGAGCGGAGTCTGACGAAGAGAGGCGAAGCGGCGTCTAAGCTCTCCTCGGACATCACCCGATTCTTTGTGAAGAAATCGGACTGAACTACCACCGCCGTGTTTCAGTCGTCAGTCTACGTACGTGCAGAAGAATCACGACGACATTACAATAACACACACACACACACAGAACGGCTGCTACGAATGCACCACAAATAAGGAAGTATTCCAGGGATTCGTTACATTTAAGGTTTTTTTCTTCAGGGAACGGTGGGTGTTTAGAGTAGAATTGTAAAGGAAGGAAGAAAATAAAGGTGAAAGTTTCCTGAGTGACCATCGAGCTCTCAGTGGTGCACTGCTGAATTGGTTCTACTGCATGATAACGCTTTCTGTTTCTAGCAGAGAGAGAGAGAGAGAAAAAGAGAGCAGGCCAAGCGTTCGTGTTTGCTGCTATTTTTAACTCGTGCAGGCTTTCGGAGCATAAAAGCACCCTGCTGCATGACTCTTAACATTTTTCCGCTTTAGAAGAAACGTTTCTCCGCCGAATGGTTTTTTTTTTTTTTTTTTTTTTTTTGTGCGCGAGAACGCGGTTAACCAACGATTCGAAAAACCGAAATTCAGTTCAGACCACCAGCTGGTGATTATCATTTTTGTTTCTCTCTTTTATTGAAAGAAAGAAAAAAAAGACAATGCAAAACCCGGCATCGTCTTCAAATCCATCAGAGCCCCTTATGTAATCTTGGCGAACGCCACGGGGACCGTGCAGGGCTCGTCGCCATAGCAACCCGCCCCGGTGACTGGCACCTAGGTGGATGTGGAAGCTCTTACAACCGCTGTTCTGTTTATAGACAAGTCAGAGACCTGCTTCGATTCGAGAGAATCCGCTAGAGAGGGACGTTTAACCCCGCGTTTAATCGGGGAAACTATTATGTTTGAGTGCTTTCGGTCGGTTGGATGTCGCAATTACTGTTTGAAACCTAATAAAGGATCGTTATGCTTTAGAGTCGAGGTTATTTCGGTATCGGAATGGGGTTTCCACAATGTGTTCACGCTTCCATTTCAACTGCTATAGTTTTGATTCCCACTGGCCAAAAGGAATTCACCAGAACACCAGCAATGACACTGGTGCTTACCATTAATCCATTCTGTACTGCAGTATCATATAGTCATTCTAATACAGTGTTGTTTCTATAGTAACAGCTAAGACAGGGAGGGAAGGAAAAAATAAACTGTAAAGAGGCACTATTATTGGAAGGATTGTCCAGTGTCGGCAAGTAATGCTGCAACTCGACATTTTCCGACACATGCGTTGAATGTAACTAGAAATGGATTAAAAAATAAAAAATAAAATAGCGTGTTGAAAAAATAGTACCATGAAAAGGGCCGGGATAGAAGAGGAAAGATATAATCATATGAAAATCCAGCATCTTTTCTTGTACTTTTCAAGCACATTTAAAAAACTCTACGGACAAAAGTATCGACGCTTCCAGCCATTTGTGGTTCTTCTCTAAACTCGGACCCGCAAAAACAAATTGCGGTGGAATTCAAATCAGGACCTGAGCACAAATATCCACGTCCACACTCCAAAATCTTATTCGTACCCCCGCGATTTTGAGTTCACTTGGCGTTGGTCAGCTTCTCCGAGGACGCCCACGCTCACCTCTGTAAAGGTCAGAGAAACGGATAGATCTTTTCATCTTTCTTGCTCGCAGTCACCCTCTCCCCCACCACCATTTACTGAACGCCATGGTGACCGAGTATGTCCCAAGTCCTCCTATTCGGAACCGTGCATCCATTAAATTAATGTATCAGGAATCGGAATACCATTTCCTGTCTTTCTCTCCGATTGAACCAAGCGGTGCGATGTGCATGTAAAGACAACGCACACAAATATTCCAATTGTCTATTGAAGTTTAGATTTCAGATGCAGAAGTTATACATGGATAAGGGTTTGATGCATCAACTGTACACAAAATATATTTATTTTTTTTGTCCTGCAATGATTTGGTGGTCAGGGTGCTGCGGCCGAGACCTCCGTGTAATAAAGTTGTACAGACGTGATTGAGCTGACAGGCCACGAACGCGGCGGTGAGTAATGAACATGTCAAAGCGCGACCCGCCGACGTACCTCCCCTGTCCCCTGCACCTGCACACTTTATTACAGAACGAGGCCCACAACAACTTTAATAATGCAGAGACGGAGCGATGGCGAGCATCAGATTAAACACGGGAGCACCGACCGAAACCAGCGCTAACAGTACTGTTTGGCAACCTCGACAGAAAAAAAGAAAAAAAAAGCATGGTTTGTAAAAAGGTAGCGAAACGAACGGAGCTCAAACTCTTTCTTTTCAAATCAAGGATACTCCTTATCAAAAACAACTCTTTTCCTCCGTGTCTCAGTGGCTTTTTTCTTTTCGTTTATTCGCGTCCTTGAACGCGATCTGGTCGCGATCCCGGAGTCCAGCGGCAGTCTGGTTTCCTGCGTTTCCTTTATCCTTCAGATGCACCGCTCGACCCTGAAATTAAATTTTTTCTGGTCTTTTGTAACGTGAAAAAAATGCTTCAGATGCTTCCATTATATGCAGGTTAGTGTAGAGTGTAGGGTTTCAGTTAATATCTACGTCGTTCACTGATGTTAGCCAGGGCATTACGGATGGGACACAACGGCTGGAGAGAGTATGTTCCGCAATTTCCAGAAGTCTTCAGAATCCGTTGAGCGAAAAAGAGAATTGGAAGAAGGCTAAGGCAATTGAACCCCACTGTACAACCAGGGCGAGAAGAAAACCTTCCATTTTATTCACTGCACCGTTTGATGATGAACATACACTAAAGAGACAATTTTCCAGCATACATGGTTCCTCTCCAAAACGTCGGGATCCAGAAACTACCTTCTTGAACAATAAATTAAAATGCTGACTTTACTGACGGCCTCATTGGTTTACTGGGTATATTCAAAGCATATTCTCTACTACTGAATACCAGAATACAATGATTTCTGCTTTAATGTGATGTGAACTCACTTTACATAATTGTGACCTACTTGGGAAAGCTGCAGCAATCATCTTCTGGTACAGCACCGTATCCATCTGAACTCCTCCTTTGGAAAGTACAGCTCAGAGGGTTTAAACTGTGGGGGGGGGAATCATTTAACATGGAGAAATAAATGTCTACTTCAACCTTTTATATCTACAGTAAGTTAACAATGTTGGAAAAGATTGTAGACCCCATAGATACACTTTGCATCCCTGTTTAAAGAACCAACCCAAGGATGAAGACTAGCTAGCCAGTGTTTTTTTTTTTTGGAGTATGCTACGAAGCGTAATACTTTGGGGATGCGTTTACTTTACATTTCACAACAATCCTTGATGATCATAGAAGACAAAAAAATGAATATCAAATAAAAATCAAAAAGTACCCTCTGGGGTGGTATGATCACGTGTACCCCCACAGAAAGTAGCCCCACGATTGATGTATCACAAGGTGGACCGGGTCAAGCTACAGTAGCTAGATTTTTCCAGGTGGTACACCCTTATTTTCTGAGAGGACTTTTGGACTTGGTGAAAGGGGAGCTTTCTGGATTGCCAGGCGAGTAGAGTCGCCTCCTAATGCCGATTGATTGAATGTTGCCGCGAAGATGTTCTATATCTCCTGTTAAAGGACAACTTATAGTGCGGAGATAAATTTTTTGCTCAAGTAAGTTAAATCAAAAGTGGAAGCAACTTAAACAGACTACTTTTCACCCCTCCTACAAACGCCAAGTCAGACAGAGTGATGCGCAAAACAAAGCATTCAGAGAAGCAACCCAGACGCTTGCAGACGCTATGACCTGGGCATTGTACATCATCGGGTAAACAAAACGGTTCACCGAAACCATTAGCCTTTGGTTTGAGCTCGGAAACGGTAAGGTTCCGAGGCTCGGTTGTGTTCAGATGAATGTGTAACAAGCTGGTATTTATGGCAGCACCTCTATCGCTCTTGGCATTCCGGAGCGAAACAAACTTATTACAAGCCATCGGTGACCCCGATTATTACCAGAAATCGCCGCAAAGCATCCCCGCACCCTATCGCAATTTACAAGGAATTTAGACTAGGCGTGTCGAGACTGACGCGCAAAACCAGTCCATTACAGCATGCAAAACGTTTGAGACTAGCTCTGTTTACAAGAAAGTACTCTATTTATCTTTGTTTACACACTATCACCCTCAAAACAGAAGTCCCCTTGCACAGCAATACAGCGCTCCCTGCATTCTAGAATTTGTCCTGGAAGTCTTCTTTTTGAAGCACCCCAAACACATTTGGCGTCAAAACGGCGACCTCTGAGCCAGATCTTCATCTTTGGGAAGAGGGCAAAGTCCGCAAGAGCCAAATCTGGCAAGTAGGGTGAGTGCGGAAGTGAGATCATGGTTCCGGCAAGAAACTCACGTGAAAGGAGAGCTCTGTGAAAGGGCACACGGTCAGAATAGCACCAGTTGCTATTCAGCTACCGATGTGCTGCCCTCTGTTGGTGTATTAGAGAACAAGCCTCGACGTTTTTTGACACCACCTCGTAGAAGGCTATCCTGCTGATGCGACACACTCGTGTGAGAACCGCTAGCACCCTTTCCCAAATGCCCATTGGAATTTAACAGCAATTCATGAACAAGCGAGAAGATTCCAGAGCGCGGAAAACCTGTGCAACCGGACGCAAAAAAGCAAGACAAGACCGTTCCGATAAACCGAGTCCATGCAGACAAACTTATTAAAAAGTTTTTTTTCCCTATACTTATAGAATCTCAGACCCGCTTTCTCGCAAAACAAAGTTGCAAAAAAAAAAAAAAATGATGCAAAAGCAAAGCAACTCGACGCGTGCTACAAAGCAGGCAGACTCCCCATCCTTCCATCACTTCAAGAGACTCGAGCATGATGAAGACGTAGACGAGCACGGTGATTGTGTTATCATCGGGACGATGCTGCGCGCTCAATCATCCTGTCAGTTGGCTGAGGAAATAACCAGAGGCAGATTTTTTTTTTTACTATTATTATTCTGCAAAATACTCAATTGTACTGCAACGAAGAGAAAGAGATTTACTAAGTCATCAACAGAAGCCGTATTTTTCATGTAAATTTCACCAGGGAAGAGCAGCGTTGTATCTGATTTGCTTGCCGGTATTCAGGTTGTAACTTGATATTATGAGGTCGGTTAAATAAAGCCGAGTGAAAAATTTGCTCAACTGCCCTCTGTGCTCAAGCCGTTTACCTTTACGCCGCTCGGAAGACTTGTTCGGGGCAACTTACAATCATCTTTTAGTTGAGGTTTAAGGGCTGAACCACCACTTTCCTTCTTAAATTCTTACAAAGAACCTCTACAAGTTCTTGGATGCAACTACATATCTCAGTTCTTGGGTTCTTTGACCTGATGAGACGGCATCTTTTTGGTACTATATTTGCCCAGGAACCCAAACACCATCCTAACGTTGAAGCATAGTGGTGGTAGCATTGATCATTCTTGGGTTCTTGGATGTTTTTCTGACCGAATTCTTCTCCCCCCCCCACAACCAAAACCCAATTAATACTTTGCTTGCCTTATTAGCTCATTTGTTATCATGATGCTTTGGCAATCCAGGAACCAGGTGATGTGAACTACTGATGTGGCTCCTGATGCCAACTGGATACACAAGAAACAATTTCTTGGATTTAAATCTACAGGATCCAGAAATAAACCAAAGAACAATTTTTTTCCTCAGAGTGTTTCTGTTCTGTTAGTAAGCCAAGGAAAAGGTGTCTTCCAGAGAACATGACCTTAACCTTCATCTCAATCATAATGCAGTTTGTGAGGTTTTTCTTTTTTAAATGACCTCTGAGAATAATAGATGTGGGCTTGCTTTTTGATCCCCGGCATTAAAAAGTGGTGCTAACTATTCTATCAGCACACGAGCGAGAGCTCCATCCAATTAATTACTGTAATCACTTCAGGGAAGCAGCAGCAGCAGCGCACAACTAACGAACGGACATGGCCAAATCAGTGCAAGTTGCAGCCAGAGCAGAGGGAAGCAGATGGAGGGATGCAGAGACATGAGTACAGGAGGGGAAACGGGAAAGAAAAAAAAAGGACTAGCACATAGCAGGAGGCGAACCGCGGAGCACACGCAGGTGTTTGGCTCGTACCGTGGGCCAGGACGGTTGTTAAGGTGTTAAGAGAGTTGAGTTGATCCGGGCATAATTTTTTCCTTCTGTCTCCGTCTGTAGTTATAGCCATTAATCAGCACGTTCCCACAGGCCTAAAAGATCTGATTAACTAACCAAAAAACCCCAACACAATCAGCTGGGCTAAGCATATTAACTCGCACGCGTACATGCATTCATCCATACACACACACACCCCTTTTTCTTGAAGGCTAAATGAGCTCCTAATGACAGCAAGCACATTGAGTAAATCTGCACAGGTCGAAGCCAATGCGAACAGGGAATAAAAAAAGAAATAAAAAGGTTTAAAAATTGCTAAATAGGGCGTATTTTTGGAAAGTCGCTTGATAACCGGAGAGAAACGAATGCATTTTTTTTTTCTTTTTTTAAGAGCATCGCTGGAGCCGGGCTGTCGGACTCTCTCAGCTTTCTTCTATCTCTTCTTTCATCATTCTTCCCACCTTCTGTGTTGATAGAAGAAGCTGTTCTCAGGATGCATCGGCCGTCAGAGGATAATGACCGAAAAACACAATAAGGGACCTCAGAGGGGATCAGAGGCAGAGCAAGTAAGGGGAGATAAGGTGCTTAAGATAATTCATATTTCCCTCAATCCGCAGCAGATTAATGTCTAGGGCTTTGGCTGTTTCCTCGTTCCTGAATATCACATTAGCGATACACACTTTACCTGCTCCGCTCACAACACAGACAGCGCCTTGGGCTCGGCGCCTTTGCGTGCAACGGTTTTATTGCGACAGCCGACACCGAGCATACCGACAGAGGAAATGATACGATCGAACATCGAGTCACAAGCGATCCTGTTCACGTAAACAACTATTCACAATAGCCGGTGTAAAACATGGCCTCTGGCAGCCAATAAAGCGCCACTGAAAGCATTCCTTTTATTGAAAAAAGGAAGAGGGGGAAAAAAAAGCTACATTGAGGAGAAGCGCGCTGTCATATCAGTGATCAATGTGTTTGACTTCTAACACAGACAGTGAATAAGAGCTGCAGTGGGGAAATGACAAATCAATAAAAACAGGTAGATCCTGTAGTGTTGCCCTGCTACGTGCTTTCTGCCATTAATGGGTTATGAGTTCTATAGAACCTGTGCAAAACACGTTCTTATTAACTGTAAGGAACTGGGCCAAAAATGTCATGGCCACAGAGCTGCTAAACACCATTTACATCTGATTCAGCTCTAATTTCCTACAAGACGGACTCGCAGCCCTTTGACACAGTTCTAAGCGGTTCCTGAGAAAAAGTTCCTGAGGAACTTTCCCTGGTTAACTTTCTTTGGGCTAAAGCAGAGAGCTACAGCGTAAGCAAGAACACCTCGGAGAACCAACCTTACTTTATTCATCGCCAGTAAACGCTTTAGTCTGCTTAGGCTGCAGTAGATCTAGACTTGGATCCACTTAGTTTCCAATTCCCTCTGTTTTTTTGGAGATTGAAGGAAACCAAAGAACCATTAGAAACCCCACATGGACAGTAACACGAGCGCAGGATGAAAGGAGGGGACTTTGTTTTGGCAATGCTGCAATTCTCAGAACAACATTGCTCTTAATCAAAACTTTTGAGAACATTGCTGTGTGATAGAAGAGTATCTACAAGAGTGAAAGGGAAAGTGTATAGGACTGTGGTGAGACCTGTGATGATGTATGGTTTAGAGACAGTGGCATTGATAAAGACAGGAGGTGGAGCTGGAGGTAGCAGAGTTGAAGATGTTGAGATTTTGTTGGGAGTGACGACGATGGACAGGATTAGAAACGAGTTTATTAGAGGGACGGCGCATGTAGGACGTTTTGGGGACAAAGTGAGAGAGGCCCGATTGAGATGGTTTGGACATGTGCAGAGGAGGGACATGGGGTATATCGGTAGAAGAATGCTAAGGATGGATTTACCAGGAAGGAAGAAAAGATGAAGGCCAAGGAGGAGGTTTATGGATGTGGTGAAGGAAGACATGCAGGTAGTTGGGTTGAAAAAGGCAGATGTAGGGGTATGGAGACGGATAATCCGCTGTGGCGACCCCTAATGGGAGCAGACAAAAGAAGAAGCAGCAGCTCTTGTCTTCTGCTGATATACATCACGCACACTGTTTTTCAACCAGCCACAATTTGTGGAATTTTTACGAAATTTGTGCAGTTACTTAGAGAACAGCTAAATCATTAAATGTTGAAGTACAATCTTGACTACGCGTAAAGGAAGGTGTTCCTTGGAGAACGCTAGAAATCCTGCATCAAAGACTGTCAACTAGACTTACTTCGTCCTTACTTATTCTGGTCAAGGTTTCATTCTGGCCTCATGACAACCACAAAGAGCAAATTTGGTTGAATATATTTTTTATATTAGAGTGATATTTCGAATGGGGAATTTGGTGGATCCCTGGACTGGAGGATTGGGCTCCAGATCGCCAAGACGGGTCAAGCTTTTAGCCATAATTAGTTCAAACCGTAACGCTGAACTGAATAATGGATGAGAAGGGAAGCCAATCAAATCGTCCAGCTTTTCAGTCTTTCAAGCTTAAAAAGACACAGGGACCCATAAAGGCTTAGATATTGACCAAAAAAAGTTAAAAATCTAAAACGTTCCCACTGATCTCCTGCCAGTGTGAAACCGGCAGGGAAACACACACTGGAACTGCCATTTAAAGCCTTTTTTTTTTTTTTTTACATATTCTAAAGACAAGACAGCCAGTTCTACCTCATCCCTCAAGTGACCTCTCGGGTTAACCCTTTTATTTAAAAAAAAATTTTTTTTAGAGTCGTCGAGCCGCAATATCCTCGCTAATAATAAAATAAACGGCGCTGTCTACGAGGTTAGCGGACATGTGTGGTGTCGTGGTGCGCGCTAGGGCTTCTCCCAGTCGACGTAATCGGAAAGGACGGGCTGTTATTGCTGTTTCCTAATGCATTAATGCGTGCTGCTGCACTGCCTGTAAACAAAGCTAATCCATATAATTACCTGGCCTGCCAGGCTTCTGATCTCCTTCCATTATAACCCATCTGCGTTTGAGAGAGTTCGAGAGCAAAATGAGTGCAGCTGTGCTCGAGTTAGTATTCAACAAATAAACAACAAAAAAAACTGTTCAAGGCAAAAGGTGTTATGTTAACATCCTAATTGTGACGCACTGGATCACGTACGTCCGGTCTTTCCGTGTCGGAACCCGATGCCCAAACTGTTTTCTGACAATTGTTGGCCATTGTAACGAGTGTACGAGTTAATGTGCATCTGCCAGGAGGTTGTTTGTCTCAGGCTAACGGCACGGGGCGTCACTGCGCCGTCACGCCGGGACACTATGCAGTAAAAATGGCCTCATAAATAATTCCAGGCTTTCACGATCGCTATTCTGGAATCAGACGCAAGCTTAATGGCAAGGCAGGTGGCGTTACGTGGCACCGATCGGAGATCAGCTGGTGAAAACCACATCCAGCAGGTCTCGGTGCTGCAGAGGGCTTGATTAAATTAGCATCCAGGGAGAGAATCTGCTTTCAAGTAAATCCGATTTTAATCCTCCCCTCCCCTCTTTTGCTGAGCAGTGCTGGACCTTGGAGCGAGGACAAGGGGAAGAACAAATGTGTGAGACTCAAAGACTCAAAACGCACACAGACGGAGGGATGTACTGGGAATCATTAGCGGAAAAAAAGCCCGGTAATATGAAGGATAAGGAAAAATAGATCCCTCGACCATTTTTTTTTCGCCCTCACAAGCTGAATTTCTTGATCTGCACTACCTCCTCGTTTTATCATAGGGCAACTCACATTTGTTCATCAGCATTTTTTTTTTTTTTATCATATCTCTGAATACGATTTCATAATTACGATAATGCCGATCGAGCGCCGAGTCTTGATAGCGGTGCGGATTTGGGATCCCTGAAAAACAATATAGTGCTGTTATAGGAAAATCATCAAGGACCCAGTTTGGTGCGATGCGGCTTTTTGTAGCATCAATTTTTCAAACGTCGCCTGGCACAAGCCGCTCCGAATCATTTACCAGCAATTAAATCTGGATCAAACACGACTCCCTCCATTAAGTGAAGCAGCGCTGCGTTAGTGATGATCTTCGGGAATTTCTGATCTGCCAAATTCTGCATCCTCCTGTTGTCTGGTGACCTCCTCTGCAAACTGGGCAATCTGTGCGATACAAGTCATTTTTCGGTCATCAGTCTTTAATGAAACTCTGTTCCAAGACGAGACAAAGCTAAACTTACTGCAGAGTGCCTCAAAAGCAGCTTTTCTGCTCCAACATTGGGCTGTGAAGGTTTCTTGATGAAACCTTAGTTTTAAAGGACCAGTACTTGGGTTGAACAGTTGGACACTGATCTGACCATTGTACTCATTTTCTGTGTACTTGGATAGTTACCTTCTGGTAGAGACCTAAAATACATGATGCCACCAATCAACTACTAGAATCCACAAGCTGTAGCACAGTAACAATAACTCAACATTTAAATCATATCAGACTCTTTGTTGTCATCATTTTTCTCTGAGTATGCCAATGGTAGCTTCTTCCAGAAGGTTCCTTCTCCCCGCACTTGTTCATTCTTGATTTAAAATCTTTCGTCTTTGCTGTACCTTGAAAAAACAATCAGCATGCCAGCACCGGTGCAAACCGACCACGGTTCCGGTCATCAACCACCAATGTTTATGAGCTCATGTATTTAGAAGAGGGCTTGGAAGATAGCTTTCTCCTCAAAGCTCTGCTATGAAGTTCATCAAGCATCTGTTTGCCTTATCAGTCGGAAACAACTAGTTGCTGATTGCAAAATAGAGACTTGTTCCAAAAATAAGAACAGAATACCTCACCATTACAGAAAATTCATCAATACCTTCTGAATCAGGAAAGTGACCGCACTGCGGAATAAATACAAATATTACAGTTGTGGCGACTGACAGTAACAGTGGGGGACCTTTGAGGGGTAAATTGAATTAAAAGCAAGCTTTCTGTTTTTTTTGTTTTTTTTTTCGTTTCGCTACAAAACGCACAGAGTAGCGAAACGTTCCTCAATCGAGGCGCTCGTTTAAAGCAGCCAGCAGAAACCCATCTCGCGTCATCGCTACAGCTCAGAAAGTGCGCCGCGCAAGCCCAGATCCAATCGACCGCTCGGGAAACCGGCGCATTCAGGCCGCGATAAATACCTTTTTCAGCACACACACACTTAACACCCCCCCCCCCTCGTAGAGAATAGCAGGCTGCGAGAACAGCACTTAACATTTCATAGGGTGCAATCTAGCTAAACACCCCCTGTCTGCGTTCAGACAGTTCACATTGTACAGCCGAGTGACTTCCCCTTTAGCCGACGATAAGGCAGCTTTAATCTGCACTTCCTTTTCAGTGCAGCCTTCGAGCCACCTCCCGTCCTCTCTCATGCTCCTCTTCCTACTGTGGTTATAAGTGTCATTTGACACAATGGACCCTTTTCATGGAGCCGATACCTTCAGCAGAAAGAGGTCGACATCCCACAGGGCGATTTCGCAGCCAACACCATGCAGAAACTTTTGTTCTAGTTGATGACCTTGCAAAATGGAAGGCCTGGGTAAAGAAGTGGCACTTGATGACCATAAAGCATCAGCTTCCCTGATTCTCACGCCTTTATCCGGAGCGACTCACACTTACCGCCGTTATACAGCTCAGCAAGTGAGGGTTAACAGCCTTGCTCAAAGGCCAAGCGGTGGCAACTTGGCAGGGCTGGGATTTGATCCCGTGACCTTCCGATCTGAAGTCCGATGAGCCTCTACTTCCCGTACACGGAGTTCAACATGGAGGGCTTAATGTAGGGTCAGGAGCCACGGGTACGACTCTTGCAGGGTTCCCGAGGGTCTTAAGACCCAGAGTGATTCCAGGAGGTTACTTGAGATAGGTGCCAATTTTAATACCTCGGTGGTGGGAGCACTGTTTTTCAGCACCCTTCCCTGATCATCCCTTTTTTATTGCTTTCTATCCTATTTTTATACATTTTTCTTTTAATCATTGAGTCCTGACTTCTTTCAGTTCTTCCTTACCTCCTCCTCATCCATTATTTTACATTTTTGTTCTTCCTCTTTTCCATCTTTCCACCCTCCCACACTCTTCCCCTTCCTTCCATCCTATCCGTTACTCTAACCTTTCTTACTTCCAGGATTCTTATCACAGTAGCACTTGGTGTTCTACAAACTGACTGATCATGACATGACTTGAGTCACAAGGTCTTTATCCCTGTATGTATATTTAATAATAACTTCATTATTGCGTTCTAGTCGTTGCACCAAACTCGATTTGGTACTCAGGGCTGGTCGTGTCCTATGATTTTCCAACTGCACAATAGCCATCCAAAGATCTCAGAAGTTACACATGGATAAATGTTGCAGATATACAGTCCTGTCTGTAGGCGTGATCAAGCTTATATATAAAAGCATATGCAGTATTATACGTGATCCAGCTTTCAGCTTTAAACATGAGCGGTTTGATTGAAAATAAAAGAAAGGGAGGGCTTAGGCAGGATAGTGGAGATTTTTTTTTCCTCAAGCATTACATCACCACTTTCCTTCGCTTCCACAAGACAGACAACAGAACTAGAACATTCATGTATACAGAAGTTTAAGATGTACAATCTTTTTTTTTTCCAGGTTAGCGCCAAGAGGAAAGTGGAGCATCTGCCTCCGTTTGCTGAGTTTGTGTACGTGAGCGCACACCTGCTCAACCGAGAGGCCTCGGCCGCTGTGTTCCGAGTACAACGGCGTGACAATCTCCATAAATCAGCGCACGGCCTCTTGGGGAATGAAGACTCTCGAATGGTTCTGCCGGGGTTTTCAAGTGTCCCCTTCAGCCCACATTCGAAAAGACCAGCAGCTGCTGCGAATACGCGACTCAACATCGCCTTCTAGTGGTGCAAAATATAGGCTGAGGAATGAACACTAGAAAGCAGATAATGGAAAATGGGCGAGAGGAAACGAAAAAGCACTAATGTAGGTACAATATTTTACTCACCACAGGATGCAAACTCTGGGGTCTGAAAATTAAATGTTTTGTACCTAATTAAAAAAAATCCATAATGTGTATTCAATAAAGGTCATCTACAGTATGAGGGTTTTTTTTTACAATATCAACGACATGGAGAAATCAAATCTACACCAAAATCTCTGGTACAAAGACATTTTAAGCAGATCCTTTGTCCTGTATGTCGTGACGTGGGTTCTCCATGGATCAGACTTTTCTACTTAGAACTCGTTATCTTGTTCTTCTAAGCCTGAAAGCAAGCTACTGTGCTATCCCTGTGTACACTGTTGCCTATGAGATGGTCTGGTAGGTGGTACGTGTCAAAGAATGCGAAGAATCAAAGTTTCAAAGCAGAACATTTCTCAGCGTCTTTGCAGGCTTCTTCCCATAAGGCATGACTTTTTTTTTGGTTCTCCTTCCTTTGAAGAACGCTCCACAAGACCTGCTGTTCTGGAAAAGTGGTTAGACCGAAATCTACATGCTGATCCGCACGAACGTGAAGAGCACCTGTTGAATCTCGTGTAGATCCCACACCACCTTTGAAGGTATGCTAGGGAAGATCAGTTTGGGCCTCATCCCTCAGCTCTTTACACTTGCCCATTTCTCTTGCTTCCAACAAAAGCAACTTTGAGAACTGACTTCACCTTCTGCTATAAAAGATGCCATTATTTGATTCTCAGGTTATGAAATTTCACGGTGTTTAACACGCTCCCTTTACCCTGCCCAAACAGCAACAACAAAAAAACATCAAGTCAGCTTGAGTGCATGTTTCGGTCCAAACCAAATCGAGCCCAAACGTTCGACAAGCCGCAAAACAAACACATTTACAAAACAGATTAATAGACATTAAAAAGTCTGTTTTTTCAGGGTGGTTTATTAGTCATCCAACACGATCACCAGATTTTGACTCGTATTCCAGGCTCTTACAAAGAACTGTGGCATCCTAAAGGGAACGAGAAAGCACTTCACAGAGAAGGATAAAGAAAACAAATTTCTCATGAGGCACTGAGCTACTGGACCCTCCAGGTATCTGAGGACTAGCATTATTTTATTTTCTTACATCATATGGATGCTGTATCGCAGTATTAAACAAGAGAAGCTTTACGATACGAACGCGTCCCGATTCCTCTTATACTGGATGGTTTGCGCGCGTTAAGACACGGAACTCTTCGATGTCTTCAGCCTGAGGAAGCAATAAGGAAGTATTACCGGAGATGAAGCCTCCGCTGGGAAGTTCGTATCATTTATACAACGCTGAATGGACGGGGTTAGAGGAAGCCAACCTTCTCGGACCCTCTAAACAAACGAGATTATGCGAGGGTACAATTTGGCAGGGAAGTGTACAAATCATTTGTTTATTTTTTACTTGTTGATCTGTGGCGCCACCTGATCGGCTCGTTCGAGGCTTTCACAAATCACTTTAAAGGGCTAATAAGGTAGGAGGGCGGGGGGGGCTTTAGGGGTTGGGGGGGAGACGGGAGGGACGCCGGACAAGCCAAGGGGGAAAAGCCTCTTACGAGCGTTAAGGCGATGGAACGAAGCGGACAAAACGCCATCCCTCGAGGTAAAAGCAGTAGATTTGCGATGCAAAGTTCAGTACTACAGTGAGAATCGCCAACTTTCTACGAGTTCATAGATGTACATCATGTCTCACGTATTGAAGCATCTCCAAACCTGAGCATTGTAAAAAATTACAGACATAGCATTTTTTTGTTTTTTGTTTTTTAAAAGAGGGAGGACGGGGAAGAAATGAGCAAACGGTGGTTATCTGCACCTTCCACAGCGAACAGTCAACGTCTCCTCAAAATTCATCCCTTTGATAAAAAATACAAAATAAAATAAAATCAAGTATATAGAACAAACACAGACATATTACAACTTTCGTTAAGTCTCGTAAATCGGATTTCCTTCAATCGCTACAGCCGGGACCAAAGACATGACAGTATTTCCCAGGCTGCTTTTCACGTAATAAGCTTTAAAAACTGTGAATACACGGACATACAACAGCTATTTCCTTTTTTCCTCATTTTGTTGTTTTTTTTTCTTCACTGGAGCAACATGGATAAATTAGGTGGTGAAAATGAAAATAACGGACCGTGTTATTTTCGTAACGTAAATCGGTTCTTGGGGAAAAAAAAACTGAGAAAAAAAAACCTCCTTTGCAGTTTTGAATAATCTGATTGCGTGCACTTTAGTAGTTCATGTTGTGCGCGTTGAGCAGCGAGTCGAGCATGTTGAAGGTGTCTGCGTAGTCCATGTGCTGGCCGTTGAGTAACAGTGGAGCCGCGCTCTCGGCGCTCGGCCCCTCTCCCGGCCTCCTGTCGAGCTTCCCCGGCTGGGCGGGGGGCAAGGGGGCGGCTCCGGCGTGGCTCTTGGAAGAGCGGTGGGCTTTGTGGTGGCCGCCGTGGGCGTGTGTGTGCGAGGTGTCGTGTTTCGAAGCTCTGTGTTTCTCGCGGCCCGAGCGAGGGCTGTGTCTGCTCTTACCGCCGCCGCTTTCCGACATTTTGATCTTCATCTTGAGCTCCTCCTGACTCGCAGCGCCGTTGTCCGTGGAGGAAGACGAGGACGAAGGGTGGCGGCGTTTCAGCGAGCCGCTCTTCGTCTCCCGGTCCTGTCCGGGCTGGCCGTATTTGACCCGCGCTAGCGAGGAAGAGGACTGCGCGGAGGACATCAACACTGCGGATAAGGACGAAGACGATGGCATTGCCGTGGGTTCGGGCAGCAGGTGACCGTGTTTGCGGCGCTGCAGCAGCTCGGCCGCTTGTTTCTCCCTGTATTTTTCCAGGCTCAGTTTATTGGTGGCGGTGTGTTGCGGCTTGCTGCTGATCGCGACCCCCTGGAGGCTCGAGTGGGCGTCTGCCTGGACGTAAGAGGAGCCCGGGTTGCCCAAGCCGTTCAGCGTGTCTAAGGGGAACAAAGTCGAGGGGTCTGGATACAAGCCTCCCATCAGATCAGTCTTACTGTCAAGCAGCAGGCTGTCCGGGCCTGAGTCCGGAGACTGAAAGGAGCCTGCCACCGATTGGCTCTCATTTTTGGACCTTTTGGCGGCTTGAGTGGCCTTAAAAAAAAAATAAATAAATAATTTCACCAAAGAGGCACAGAGTTTCCAACATCAAGCTACAGTTTCTCTACATGACTAATTGGAATACAGTGAAATTTTAAGTTTTGAAAAAGAAAAAAAAAATGCTGACATACCCGCCAGTTTCTGATCCTTTTCAACCTGCTGGGGGTCTTCTCCAAAATCTGTAGGAACTCATGCGTTAACTCTGAACAAAGAGCGAAAGCAGAGGGAAGAGCCGTTAGCTTCAGCAGGACCACATAAGGCTTTTATATTCTAGACAAACATTAAAGCTGGAGCAGTTTCGGACACAAATGACTCGAATCATACACGGCGTTGCCAAAAGTATTGGGACACCCGACTTTTTCAGCCATCTCAAAAAACGTTAATACAAAATTGCAGGCACACAATAGCATCTGATTTTTGGATGCGGTGGCATTTCATTTCCCCTTCACTTGAACTAGGAGACCCAAACCTGTTCCAGCATGACAATGTCCCTGCACATAAAGCCAACTCCATGAAGGATTTTAAGTGAAAGATCTCCTGCTAATAGCTGAGCCTCAACCCTATTGAACAATGAACTGGACTACACTCCAGGCCTCCTCACCACACATATGGGGTGTTCCAAAAGGGTCAGGTGTCCACAAACTTTTGTCATATAGTGAATACATTAGCTGAACCTGCTGACTTCATGACGAGGAAAAAAATCATGCACTCATCATTTGTTGCTCTTCTTCATACAGATCAATAGCTGGATTCTTAAGAGAAGTGTACTCACGATCTAGTAACTGCAGGGTGACTGTAGGATCCAAATACTCCCACCAGTGTTTTCCGTCCGACGAGATGGGAATTTCCCAGTTGGACCACTTGCAGGCCAGGTGGATACACACACACGCCACCACTGTGGGCCTGTACTGCAGGCAGAACGTGGTCAGGTGCAAACTGCAGAAAACGCAGAAAGAAACAAAAAAAAAAGAGAAGTGGGTGTCAGTGTACTGTGGGTTTTTTTTAGCAATTAGTGCTGAAATTAATCAGTGTTTGTGCGGGTGGTGATCAACGCAATTCGCCTCAGGTGTAGTTCTGAGACAGGAGAGGGTCTTGCTAGGGTCAGGGGTTGTGAGAGCACAGTGAACAAACACACGGGGGGGGCTTTTGTGGGTACATGGATAACTGCTGCATAGGATGCTGGTAAAAGTACAAACAGTGAGTGAATTGCAAACAAATATCTTCATCATAAAAAAACTAAAGAAAATTAAAGAAAAAAAAGTGTGAAGCTTGATTTAAAGCATCCTGTTGGCTCTTTCCACAGATGCACATTTTTTTAAAGACAGCGCCTTGCCTAAGTATTCGCCTCCGTTTCCGCATTTTACGTTGCACTGCAAGGGTGTGGGGAAAATGTACTTACAATAAGAAACCTTGTGATTACACCTCATTTCTGTGAAACAAATTCTAAACCAAATTATTCTGATGCAATTGTAAAGGTAAAGAAGGCAAAATTGAAAGACCGGGAACGCTGAAGGATCAGTGGGAAGCATGGTGGTGGAAGCATAATGCTACGGCGATGCAGAACCTCTAATAAAACCTGTTCTAGACACCCAGAGACTTGAGACTGGGTGGAGGTTTACTCAAACAGGACAATAAACATGGGAAGAGATACACATTAGGAGGTTCCATTTTTACATTTGTAATTCGTGGGTTTCTATAAAGACGATATTCATTGAGAAAAGCGTTATGCAAATAAAGAAAAATGAAAGGTTACAGTGAAGCGATCGCTGTTCAGATCAGAGTCTGCTGTAACTGCAATTAAAGGTAGTTTTAACATGTGCTGAGCCAGATGTGTGAAATATGCATGCTTAAAATAATAATTAGAATGAAGATATTGTGCAAAACAGGAAATCCTAAATAAAGTTGGTAGACTTTATGATGTTGAAAAGATGTCTGGGGTAAGCAGCCAAGACAAATGTAAGGGGTGAATAGTTGTGCAACGAACGATGCATTAATAATTAAGAGCAGAATTTATAGTACTACTTCTGGTATAAAATGCATCTGTACATTACAAACAACTTGGTTCTCTTCCTGTAGGGTTTGGGGGGCTTGTGATTCATAGCGCATTGTGTTTTATTAAATGCTGTTGATGAAGTAACAACTCTGAAGAATAACTCACATACGGCCATTACTTTCGATAACTGCCAACAGAAATGAGTACACCCTACGTGAACATGTCAAAACTGTATCCAGTGTCACTATTGTGTGTGAGCACCATCGTTATGTAGCACTGCATTAATCTTCCTGGTCATGGAATTCACCAGAGCTGCACAGGTTGTTGCTGGGATCCTCTTTCGCGTCCCGTCTTGGAAATCCTCTGTACGACTCTGGCCACTGTAGTGTAACTCAGTTTCGGGGTGTTCCTGATCTTACAGCCTCGGCCTACTTTGTGGAGAGCAACAATTCAAATTCTCAAATCCTCAGTGTCTTTGCCATGAGGTGCATGTTGATCATCCGGTGGTCAGTATGAGAGAATTGTACTCAAAGCACCACATTTTAACTGCTCAAATTAGTATGGTCCTGATTAATCGGACGTGTGTCTCTGCATTTTTACATGACGTACAGCTGTTATAACAGGGTGTACTTACTTTTGTTGCCAGTTATTTAGACAATAAGAGGACAGTAAATCTAACAACTACCCGTTTTCTTTCTATAGTGTTGTCCCCTGAGAAGATACTAAAATGGTTGCTGAAATGTGAGGGGTGCACTCACTTTTGTGAGATACTGCGAGTCTTTGTGGCAGTGAACCTGGACTCAAAATATGATTGGTGGCTTGTGGTTGAATTCTATAGCAGACCACTCAAGATCTTCCACTCCATCCCAAAGCAAATCTTCAGGGACACTACACAACTGCATCCTCCAACACTGTGCTAACAATTTGTAGAAGAAACGGCTGGCTGAAAAAGCCAGGTGTCCAAATACTTTTGCCCATACAATGTCTAGATTTACTAGAGGACTCCCTGAAGTTCATGTATTAATCACACTAATCCTTCATACTGCTTCTCTCTTCTTCTGCACGGAGTTTTAACTTCGCTAAGCATGATGGGATCTTAGTCTTTCCACAAGTCAGCGCAATTTCAACCATACTGGTGTTTCCTCTGCTTTTTTTCTTTTTCTTTACCCTCCTTTTACATCCTTAACACTAAGGACCACAGTGGTACACCAGGAATAAATGCCCTGTCACATTCCTGCCATTGAATCACTGGACTTGTTTACTCTGAACAATCCCATGTGCTCGGATGTAGAAGACAAAATTATATTAGAACTTGGATAAAAGTACTTTTTTTTCCATCCTTAAAAAAAAAAAAAATCTCACCAACAAGAGAAATATGAAAAGAGCAAATGGGAAGTTATTTACACACAAAAAAAAAAAAAAAAGACTAGAAAAAATAATTAGCTTTAACAAGCACAAAAATATTAGCAAATTAAAATAAAAACTAAAATGTAATTTGAAATAAAAAATAAAAAATTAAGATTACATGTATATATTCTTAAGTTGTAAATTAAAAAAAAAAAAAGGTTTTTGCTTTGTTTTTTTTTTAAATCAAGTTTTACTTTGACAAGAGAATAAAGAACTGCGAGTGGATTTACTTACCGTCACGGCCTCTAAGTTTACCCCTGTGCAACCCTGAGCTGATATTCAGGCTACCAATTGAGTCATTAGACCTACTGCACTCTGAATCAAGCAATAGTCTCGAGCACCTCTACACCTCGCACTGTGCCGTTCAGCCTCCCGTGCCAACACTAGGCCCTTGTACAGTACACCGCACCGCGCCTTTAAGGGGGGAGGGAAGAGGGCGCCCACGAGCCTGCCACCCCGTGCCATGGCGCGAGCAAGGGCGTCGGCTACAGGGAGGAGAAGCGGGCAGAACGGGAAGCTATAGGGTGCCATAGTAGTGCAACAAATACGGTCAGGGTAACAACCTGTTGGTAGCCATGAAATAGGAGGTCTGGGCCAAGTCCTTGCTCGCTGTGTGAGGAGAGAGAGCGAGAGAGAGAGAGAGAGAGAGAGAGAGAGCAGAACAAGAGAACCATTTTATTTCCAGCAGATATAATGTACAAAACCAGATCATCAGGTAGTAGTAACATTGACACACCAATATAAAATAGAGGATTTGTAAATAATTGTACCAAAAATGATTTGATCAGGGTTTCTGTAGGTTTCACCAATCAGATTTACGACTGTTTAAGAATGTCACTTAAGATCTCACATCGAAAAGACAGGATAAGGGGACACTCAGGTGAAATAATGCACAAGAACAGAAATATTTAAAAAAAAGGCAATGTGTGGAGTAAAGCTGGAAGTTCTACCTCGCACTAGCTGGGAACATCTCACCACATCCGTGTGTGGATGATCTATAGTTATCTCAAAGCCTGGAAAGAAGCAAAGCGCATCGTTAGACTCGGAGACCGGACATAGCAGGAAGACGCACAGGAACGTTCCAGTACATACAAATCAGAACATGTAAACAGACTGTGAGTCAACTTTCTCTCTCACACACACACACACACTCTACACCTATCTGTAGACTTACCGAGTGTTTGCAGCACTATGGTTTCAAGAAGCACCAGCTCTTGTGCTTGTTGGAGGTATGTCTGCAGACAAACAAATCATCACACACACACTTCAGCTACATGGACTTTTAAATCAGATAAACCCTATAAACCAGAACGAAGCTCAACCTCAGGCATTCGTTGTAAGAACACCAAGTGTTTATCTACTAACTATCCAATAAACCCTGAGCTCTGAATCTGCGAATACCTCGAGAGGTCCCCTGGAAGCAAGCATTCATTTCAGTTATTTTATTATTCCATCAAATGCACGTTGCCCTCCAAAAATATTGGCACCCTTAACAAAATATTGGTTAACTTAACCCTTCTTAACCCTTTCTAAACAAGCAAATCGTTTTTTTTTTTTTAATTCTTTGTCGTATTCAAAATGCGTTCAGTGATAACGGTCCGTAGGGAAACGCTGTGCTCCAAGTGTAGTTAAATCGACTAAACGAAGCATAACAAGCAAATCATTTGCCTTGATGCATTTTTGTATTCAAATTACTCAAGGATTCGCTTCAGCCCTAATCTGAAGGCTCGGCAGACGTTGTGTACGGAACATTATCAGTCATTGTGGAGGAGAATCTGAGCACATGGACAAAGCATTGACTAAAGGGTGGCAAACGTGGTGCACAAAATTTTGTATATATACAGTGGAACCTTGATACTCGTGACTTTTTATTTGGAACCGGATTAGGAGTAACCCGTGAATAATCGGACCCTTCGTGAGAAGCCGCGAGTGGCTCTTAAGTTCTAATAAATTACATACAAATGTTGAAAACGTATTATTGTAGTATTCAATTAAAGTAGTAAAGAAAACATTTGTGAGAAGTAATTCACAATTTTTGTAAATGTACACTACATGCACATTTCAAGTACCCCAACCATCTGAAGGAGTTTTTCAATAAAATATTCACCAACAAAGACAAATCATCACTTTTTTTTTTAACCAAAAGTGCCACATGGAGGACACTGTGATCAATTCAAAAGTCACGTCAGGACGTGTTCAATCACGCATTCGCATAGCGCTCAGCCCCCCGCTAATATTAAAATCTAAAAATACTGCTACAGACAATTTACTTTCTCTACTTGTGTTTTTTCTCTCAGGCCATAAAAAAAAAAAAACACTCACATTGCTATTGGTGTCCAGTGGAGGTTCTTGTGGGTTAAGACAGGCGTGTGCCACTTTAATGACGTGTTCAAGTTTCCGCGGTTGCTCTTCCACTTTAGCAGCTAAAAATAGAGTGGTGGGAGAGATGATCTACGAAAGAGAGAGAGAGGGAAGGAAGGAGAGGAGAACTGCACGTTAGAAGGGCTTTACCCATGACGTGGATTAAGCTTAAATACAGCGCCGCGGGTTGGAGTTACTCACGTTTCGATGGAACTTCGTGAAGGAGTTTAGCATATAAAACCGGTGAATATACACGATGGCAGTGTTGATCGTGAGCTGGGAGCTGCAGAGGAAAACGCTCAGGAAAACGATGACCATGCAGGGCACATGAACAGCTGTTCATTACAGCACACGTCCGGATGTGGTCCGGAAACCTTTTCACGCTTTCGCTGCCCAAACGCACGCCGGCCGGACACGACGGTAAACTATACAAAGCGTGTTTCTTAGACGAAGAGATCGCGTATTGATCTACCGGTCACGCGTCGTGACGTGCTATGAATCCGTATGCGATTTCAGTTCACGTGCTGAATGGGACCCGAGACTGTGCGTGTCTACTGAACGATCGCATCTGTTGTGTAACTTTCTGCCGGATTACTTCACTTCACAGTGCGGACTTCCTGCTGATTACATTCCCGATGATGAACAGACATTTCCATGCTTTTCCAGGTGTCTTATATCCACTTTATTTCATGAAGCCCAACAAGATTTCAAATCACAGCCATGTTCTTCACTCGTACCCACTGTGATGAATGACTAAGGGGATTTGGCGGTGTGTTACCTCATATGTATACCTCTGTGAAACAAATTCATTATGTGTTCCTACTCACCCAGGATTATTATTTACAAAAAATATCAATGGAAATATACTGCATACTTGTGAACCGAAGAAAGAACACGTATTAAAACATGTTGAAGAATATGTTTGCTATTTTTGACTGTCTGAAGTAGCTACATTTAGCTTTGAAGACAAACCTGTCATGAGGAACACGTCTGGAATGGGCTACAATTCCCGCTTGTGCCTCGAACTCGAGATATTTCGCTTTCCTAACGTGTTTTAGACCAGCAGTTGTCTTGTAGAGAGCTACCTCTGCTGCAACGGATAATCAGATTGCAGAGTGAAAACAGAGGTCTCCCGAATGTGTAGTTCCCACTGTGAAGCATGGCGGAGGAGGCATGATTGTGTGGAGGAGTCAAAAATTAAAGGCACAATTAACCAGCATATCAACACGCCATCATATCTGATCTGCGTTTAACAGGACCGTCGTGTGTTTTCCCAACAGCACAATGACCCCAAACACACCTCTGGGTTTTGTTCAAAACAAAAAGGACAGTGGCTTTCGGCAATCACCCAATAAATTGGACTGGAAAATGAAGGAAAAGCAGCCAACAAGCATTTAACACCCATGGGAACGCCAAGATTCCAGTTGACTTCACGAGGCTGACTAAGAGACACGTTTAATGCGTTTTTTGTTCCACTGACTACATCATTCCAGATGTGTGCAAACCATCGAATGTGCCCAAACAGTCAACTCGCGCAAATTATTGGCACCCCTATAAATTCAGGAGTAAAATATCCAAATTTACATGGGTGCCAACAATTGTGACATACCTTATTAACAAAATGTGTGTGTGTGTGTGTGGGGGGGGGGTGTTTAACACGGACCCTTTTGGTTCAAACCGAACACGACGCCACGGGGACACGCGCGATACTGCACGTACCGTGACACCGCGATATTTTCTGTACACCGACACCGGAAACGTTTAACACCGAAACTAAATTTAAAACGGAAAACTCGTCCGTGAATCAAATATAAATTGTATGTATTCAATTTGTTTTTAATTTCCCCACTCAAACAAAAGACGTGAGCACGAGCGCCAGTTTGGGAAGCTAATAACCTTTGCTTATCTCCGCCTAGCTGCATTAGCATTCGCCTGGGAAACTGGCCTGGTCTAAAACTAACACGTTTTCTCATTTAATACATTTATTACATTAGGAAAATACAAGACAACGTTATTTTGTAAGTTCTATATGATTATTATATTGTTATTATTAGCATTATTATTACTAAATCTATGAAAATGCGGTTAGCTGTTAGCCGTTAGCTCGTGTGAACCCGCCGTCGGATAATCGAGCTCGAAGCACAGCCTCTTTGTACCCCACTTTCCACTCGGTCCGATTAGTATTAAAGACTTTACACGTGACAAAACACGACTAAATAGCACGCAGCGGGTCGTTTTAGGGTCACGCGCGGTTCAGCGCGAAAGAGAGTCGGACATTACCGAAGATGAAAAAAAATCAAGCTAACGGATCCGCACCTCGGCCCCCCCTGAGCCCCGAGCCGGAAGGATACACGTTAAGCCGCTGCCCCATATCCTGGATGAGGTTGGCGGCTTGCTGTCGGTAGGACAACTCGCGGTCGGGCTCGATTCCGCAGCGGCGCGACGGCGTGTTCTCGATTTGTTCCCGGGTGAAGAGCCATTTCGTCGAGCCGCGCAGCACCGTCGCCATGTTCCGTCCCCGACGCCGCTCCGCCCCTCCTTCCGCCGACGTCACCGAGGCACATCCGCTACATTCCCTCCCCCCCCCATCCAGCTCCAGTTATCCTCACCGCCACCTAGCGGGTGGGGATCAAAACAACAGCAGGAGCAGCAAAAGATAAGATAAGATACAGTAGCTAAAAGGCTAATCAAGAAGCTTGTCCATAAGATCATAAAGATTCTGGATCTCGAAACTCGTTTGGCCGTGTGATGAAGTTTGGGAGAACTTTAGGAGGACGCCGTTGAACATGCGCCGAATAATTTATACAACAAAAACAAACCATAATTTACCTCATTCCCCTCTTTCTAATTTATCACAGTATATATTATGAATCACACCAAGCATCCATGCTCACTAGGCCTGAGGAGATTCATCATGTCAGAAATTTCTACACATGTACAGTGGAGAGTATAGAAATCTACAGCATTTCCATGCGGTTTGAGAAGTGTACATCAGGTTGCCAGACTCAAACAAATCACTCTCTATCATTACTACAACCACTACAAAGTATTTGTAGCCTATTTTAACAAACAAATACACTTCTAATTACTGTATTGACATAAAGAATTACATTATTGATAAGATAATAAAATACTGTAATAAAAATAAAGATAAATGAATCAAAATACAGTACTGTACAGTAAACATAATTTAACACTTACCCATGTGGTAGTGGTTGATTGCGAGTCTGAGATGGTGGTGGATAGTGAGAAAGGAAGGAAGTTAGTTTTTGGATGGAGAGTCTCCTTCTCTTGACCGCCTTCTCGGGACCGAGCAACACGAGATCAACTAAGCGACTGATGCTACCCTCGGCCGAAAACAGGGAACCGGCAGCGTGGGTTTGCACATGCCTTCGAAATTTGCTCGCAAAATTGGGTAGAATTTACTGTACTACAACCACTACCGCTTTATCTACCACTACCACTTCATCTACCACTACTACATCCACTCCACTTCATCTACCACTACCACTTCATCTACCACTTCATCTACCACTACTACATCAACTGCTGCTTCATCTACCACTACTACATACACTACCACTTCATCTACCACTACCACATACACTACCACTTCATCTACCACTACCACATACACTACCACTTCATCTACCACTACTACATCCACTCCACTTCATCTACCACTACCACTTCATCTACCACTTCATCTACCACTACTACATCCACTCCACTTCATCTACCACTACCACATACACTACCACTTCATCTACCACTACCACATACACTACCACTTCATCTACCACTACTACATCCACTACCACTTCATCTACCACTACTACATCCACTACCACTATATCTACCACTACTACCGCTTCATCTACCACTACTACATCCACCACCCCTTCATCTACCACTACTACATCCACTACCACTATATCTACCACTACTACCGCTTCATCTACCACTACTACATCCACCACCGCTTCATCTACCACTTCATCTACCACTACTACATCCACTATCACTTCATCTACCACTACTACATCCACTACCGCTTCATCTACCACTACTACATCCACTACCACTTCATCTACCACTTCATCTACCACTACTACATCCACTACTGCTTCATCTACCACTACTACACCCACTACCACTTCATCTACCACTTCTTCTACCACTACTACATCACCTACTGCTTCATCTTCCACTACTACATCCACTACCGCTTCATCTACCACTTCATCTACCACTACTACATCCACTACCGCTTCATCTACCACTACTACATCCACTACCACTTCATCTACCACTACTACATCCACTACCACTTCATCTACCACTTTATCTACCACTATTACATCCACTACCGCTTCATCTACCACTTCATCTACCACTACTACATCCACTACCACTTCATCTACCACTACTACATCCACTACCACTTCATCTACCACTACTACATCAACTACCACTTCATCTACCACTACTACATCCACTACCACTTCATCTACCACTACTACATCAACTACTGCTTCATCTACCACTACTACATCCACTACCACTTCATCTACCACTACTACATCAACTACTGCTTCATCTTCCACTACTACATCCACTACCACTTCATCTACCACTACTACATCAACTACTGCTTCATCTACCACTACTACATCCACTACCACTTCATCTACCACTACTACATCAACTACTGCTTCATCTACCACTACTACATCCACTACCACTTCATCTACCACTACTACATCAACTACTGCTTCATCTACCACTACTACATCCACTACCGCTTCATCTACCACTTCATCTACCACTAGTACATCCACTACCACTTCATCTACCACTTCCTCTACCACTACTACATCCACTACCACTTCATCTACCACTACTACATCCACTACCGCTTCATTTACCACTTCCTCTACCACTACTACATCCACTACATAGCTCCAAGCAACTTGTTTATAAGATCATAAAGTTCTTGAATCTTATTTGACTGTGTGGTAAATCAACATTTGGTTGGATTTGACAATGAGCAGTTCACCATTTTTTTTCATATGACATGTCAAATATAGCAAAAGAAAGTGTGAAAGAGTCCCTTTATTTTACTTCCCAAAGAGTGGTGGACGAAGTACACAAACCATGTACTTGAGTTAAAGTAGAGATACAATAGGTAAAATATTACTCTAGTTAAAGTAATGCTCTAAAATAAAATAAAAAAATAGAATGATATTAATGAGTCAAACTCTGATTCATATTCAATAAAATGACCATGAGCCCAAAACCTTCTTTTCAAGTACTTCACGCAAAATCACGCAAATAAGGTCACGGGTGTTGTGTTCGAGTCAGGAGTTTTTTTCATCTTTTTTAATTTTTCTTCTCAAAATGTTCTGCTTGCCACTGAACTGTATGTTGGTGATAAGTAGATACCACCAAGCGCCAATCAAAACCGAGCACACGCTCGACCCTGATTGGTTGCTTGCTGCCGTGATTGACCAGTTAGGCTTTTATTCGCCGATAAATAAAAAGGAACGACTGATTTCTCAAAATGTAGTTGAGTAGAAAGTCAGATATTTGACTTGAAATGTAGCGAAGTTAAAGTAAAAGTCTTTCGTCTTTAGACATGTCTTTGTACACTTACCATTAGAAGTTCAGGGGCATCAAACCTGTTACAGAATAACAAACCCATTGAGAACAATGCATTTACATTCATGGCATTTGCCAGATGTTGTTATCCAGAGCGACATACGGTACAATTAACTTGTTTATACAAACCGAGACCTCGAGGGTTAAAGCTCAAGGGCTCGGCACTGGCAGCTTGGTGGTGCTGGGATTTCAACTCCCGACCTTCTGATCAGTCCAACATCGTAACCACTTAGCTACAACCTCCATTTGCAAGCATCTTGAAGAGATGGTTTACAAGAGTTGGCTTTGGAATTTAAAAAGCCCTCAACTCAAATCAATTTTCACTAGATTTCAGTGCCAGATCCAACAGCCATGTTCCAAAAACTAGAGGAATTTCATTCAAGAGAATCGGAGGTCGTTGGGGCAAGAAAAGAAGGGATGGTAGTGGGGGGCATCTCCGCATTAATCCCATGAATTTGGAAAGTGATGTTCAGCAAGCAATTATTGGCATCATGGTCAGATGTCCAATTCTTTTTCTATAAAGTATGGCTACAGATGAAGAATACACATTCATAATCTGACTCCTAGCCAACATCCACTCTCACCAGGGGCCAGACCCATAGACCCTGACCGCCTCATCTTAACATGTAGGCGGGTCTTCAGAGACAGCCGGATGGGTCATCTTGCCCAACCCCTACATTGCCATGGAGTCTACCAATGCACACGAGAACATGTCCAAGTAAAGGTTACAATGTCTGCCCTATACAGAACCGTCAATGGGGGAGCCCCTTTTACAAAAAGTGTTTCTGCCCAACTCTGGACTATTCTTTGCTCATTCCAGGGCGTTTTTTTCACAATTCCGAAAACTCATGGATGAGGAAAGATTTAGAACAATCCCCTTGTCTGGTGTAACCCACTCGAGGATGGCTCTTGGGACCACGACTCCATGTTCTTCGAATAGCTTCCTAAAGGTTTTCTCGCCTGAGTGCATCAATAAGTTTCACAGCATGAGATCGGTTCTCTGTTTTGTTTTTCCTCAGACGACCCCCTAGTAGATTTACGGTCTGTGCGATGCGGAGAGCTTTTTAACGTATGCTGCTTTTTACGTGATTATCGATTAAGCAAAGCGGGATCCGGCCCGTGAGCGTTCCGACATCCGCGCCTGACGATCGATTTCGTTTCGGCTCCTGCCAGCTGGTGACAAGCTGAAGCGTATTTACGCATGGCACACGGCCGGAGCTCAGCGGTTCTCGATCGGAAGGTTGTCAGATTCAATCTGAGGACTGTCAGAGAGCTACTCGGGAACTCCTCGGGCCAATTGGAGAACTGTAGGGATGATTAGCTCAAACTAGAGCTGTTACATAAGAACAAATAAAATACAATAAAATACAAAAACGCTTATCTCAGTCCATTTCCAGTGGAGACGAAGGCGGATGTCAGAAATGTCAATATTCTGAGAAAAATGGAGGAAAACATGAACAAAACTGCTTTTGGAAGCTATTGGGAGCTGATGTTCTTAGTTCGCAGCACCTTTTGTATTACATTTATTTTTAAACATTATGCATAATTTTATATACGTTTATCGATTCTTTTTCTCTTGTCTTCTGAAGCAGTCTCCGGTGAAAGAATTTCCTTCGGGATTGATCGAATTTCTATCTTAACCTATGATCTTATTTTCCAACAATCCCACAAAGGCTGAAAAAAGTAAGTGGGAATATTTTCCTGGGTAGCATTGATTATTATAGTTTGAAATCTCTCAATATCAAATCAAATCTCAACAACAGTCCACCCAATGTGAGGCGAAGCAAATAAAAACCATATCATTCTGGCTAAATTCATTTTATTGACACCGAACCAGTGAATGCAGAGATTCAGATCCAGAAGTTTGTTACTAAGCCTTTTGTTGGTTCTCAGTTGCTGATCTCTAGGTTGCTATTTTAGTGTTGAGACACAAGATGGAAGCACAATGACGCTTCTTTGGGTTCCCGGCACAGTTTTCTTAACTTTGCCTAACGCCCTATTCCTGGAGATCGCACTGTAGGAAGGATTGATGAATCAGAGAGAAATGTGTAGAATGTGTAGGAGCTAAGGGTAGACCAGGACCAGAGCTTGGAACCTGAGCTTTAATGACCAGGACTTGCAGCATATGTGTGTATCTCATTCAACAATTATTCTTCATTTGCTATCATCATAATCTCCACTCTTCTGGGAAGATGTTCCACTAGATTTTGGCGGGTGCTCATGGAGATTTGTGCGCATTCAGATCCAATATTTGGTCCATGTTATGTAACCAAAAGGGGCTTCCCCCAGTCCTATTTGCAGGTGGAGTGGGAAACCTACAAGAACTCTCAATCTGATCTTACAAAAGAACACATAAGGAGTGTTGACACAAGCTAAACAGAAGCACGTGGTACACCGGCGTACTGTCTGGAACAGCTCTCGTGTTCATATCGGACATGATGAATAAAGAAGAAACCTATTCTGCTCTTTAAACTGTTCGGAGTTCAGAAGAGTCATTCACTATTTCACTTTTAAATGCCTCCTGCTTCCTGAGTCTACAGACATTTTGAGGTTCACCTTTAAGGAGTCATTTAATGAACTGCATTTGGAGTTAATAAAGAACAGAGAGCCCTCAGGATGGTCACAGTAATTCATTTATAGACACCATTTTAGATCAATTATTGCTAACATTGTGATCATTCATTCATTCATTCAGTCAATAAGCCATTTATTTATTCATCTATTTGTAGACCACGTTAATAAATCTCACCCTTTTCCTGATATCTATTTGTTCATTCATGTATTCATCCATTCATCCATCCATCCATTCATTCATTCATTTTTAGACCACATTGTTGGATGCGATAGTTTTTCTAATATTCATGTATTCATTCATTCATTCATAAATTCAATAAGCTATTTATTTATTCGTCTATTTGTAGACCACGTTATTAAATCTCACTCTTTTCCTGATATCCATTTGTTCATTCATGTATTCATCCATTCATTCAGTCAGTCATTTTTAGACCACATTGTTAGATGCAATAGTTTTTCTGATATTCGTTCGTTCGTTCGTTCGTTCGTTCGTTCGTTCGTTCGTTCATTCATTTGTTCCTTCGTTCATTCATTCATTCATTCATTCAATTAATAAGCTATTTATTTATTCATCTATTTGGAGACCACATTGATAGATCTCAGCCTTTTCCTGATATCCATTTGTTCATTCATGTATTCATCCATTGATTCATTTGTTCTGCCAGTCAGTTATTGCTAGAATGATGGCCATCCATTCTTCCGTTTGTTCATTTGTTCATTCACTCAGCCAATCATTTAGTTTTTCTGACATTCATTCATTCATTCATTCGCTTACTCAGACATTTTTAGATATTCCGTTATACATTTATTCATTTTTTTTTATAAATCAATGCAGCCACTCATTTATCTATTAATTTATTTGGTCAATCAGCCAATCATTTTAAATAAATAGTTGAATGGATGAACAAATAAATGTTTGTTTGTTGTGTTGATTCTAGACAACATTTTTATTTGGGTGTTTTGACCATCAATGTGCATTCACTTATTTTGCTCGGACGGTCAACTGGTCATTTCAAGATTCAGTGGTTTTTATGATATCCATCCATCCATCTTACATCCATCCATAATCCATCCATTCATTTATCATCCATCCATCCATACATCAATTTATCCATCCACCAATCCAACCATCAATTCATCATCCATCCATCCATCCATCCATCCATCCATCCATCATCCATTCATTTATCATCCATCCATCCATCCATACATCAATTTATCCATCCACCAATCCATCCATCCATTCATCATCCATCCATCCATCCATCCATCCATTTGTTTATTCATCCAATCAGTCATTTTAAGACCACATTGTTAGATGCATTGTTTTTTTTTCTGATCTTCATTCGTGCATCCAATCACATTTAACATCGGATTTTTCCGATTTCCTATCAGCATTATATATTTTCTCATTCCCGCGTGTCAGAAGCTCTGATGTATAAGTAATTCGATAAAACACAGACCAGGTTTTACTCCGCGGAAAAGTGTTTTCCCTCTGACAGTGTAATAAAGTGTGATCAGCACAGTGAAGTTGCGCGCGTGGCTCTCGGGTTTCCGCGTTAGAGAGA
>JBCEWE010000337.1:542500-605000 GCA_039877035.1 Silurus lanzhouensis | reverse complement strand
GAGGTACAGTATGGTGTAGTGTAGAAAGGTAGAGTATGGTGTAGTATGGTGTAGTGTAGTGTAGAGGTACAGTATGGTGTAGTATGGTGTAGTGTAGAGATATATGGTATAGTGTAGTGTAGAGAGGTATAGTATGGTATAGTATGGTGTAGTGTAGAGAGGTATAGTATTGTGTAGAATGGTGTAATGTAGAGAGGTACGGTATGGTGTAGTGTAGTGTAGTGAGGTACAGTATGGTGTAGTGTAGAAAGGTAGAGTATGGTGTAGAATGGTGTAGTGTAGTGTAGAGGGGTACAGTATGATGTAGGGTAGTGTAGTGTAGTGTAGTGTAGAAAGGTATAGTATGGTGTTGTATGGTGTAGTGCAGAGAGTTATAGTGTAGTGTAGTGTAGTGTAGTGTAGTGTAGTGTAGAGAGGTATAGTATGGTGTAGTATGGTGTAGTATGGTGTGGTGTAGTGTAGTGTAGTGTAGTGTAGAGAGGTATAGTATGGTGTAGTGTAGTGTATTGTAGAGAGGTACAGTATGGTACTATGCTATATATGATATACACTCTTACATGAAAAAAAGCTTCTAATTATTTTTGGATAATTCAAACGTTGGCTACTTAAGTCAATATGTATATTTCCACCAGATGGTCCTTTGTGATTCATTGACTGTTTGGATTTAATTCACAGATCTTTTAGAAAGCAGTCTGCGTCTGAAACCCCACGAAGCTCAAAATTACCGGAAGAAGGCGTTGTGGGTATCAGTGGTGTCCATCGTGGTGACACTGATCCTCGCCATTGCTGCATTCAGTAAGTCCGTAGCATGTTCTCTACTATTTTAGATGGTTCTATGTGGTCAACTCATCAAAAACAGAACCGATAAGAGGTGGATTTACTGATTAAAAACCTTTCGGCTTTCTCGGCCAGTAGAAGCAAAAGTACAGGGATTGTTGGGTTTTGATGAAGATGATCTCCTGTAGCCCTCACACACACGTACGCTTTTCTACACAGTGCTTTGGACATATTTGACAGTAAATCTGTTTCGGTTTCCTGGGTTTTGTAGGACTTTCATGCTTGGGAAACAAAATCTCTAAATCATGGATATATATACATTTTGTAACACATACACACTGTGACGTCAGTTCACCAAAAAGTCGAGTGCAGCTCCTCACAGTGTTCATTGCTATCTTCTGAAAACAAACACCTAATATTGACTTAGTGTGTACCTTAAATATACAGTCAGCTTCATAAATATTCAGACGGCAACATCACTGTTAGCTGTGTACCACGCTTGAAGTAAAACAATGCATAATTCGGTTTAAATCCTTAAGAGGAACCTGTCCTTCTCTGGGTGAAACCGGATACTACGATTATGAGTCATGGTGCATAGCTGTGTAATAAAGAGTCATACCATGTTATTATATTTGAATCATTATCTTACTTACAAGGAACCAGATAAAAGTACTAGAGATGATTTCAGCTATACCAATATGACAGCAGGGCCCGGTGTGATGTACCAAAGAGCTCAGGAGCACTGGAAGATCCTGAAAAACAACGGTATTGGATGATAGCAAAAAAAAAAGGCTTTATCTCGGCAAAAAGCCATTGATTGAGCTCAAAATCTGGAAGACCAAAAGTCAGACGAGTCAAAGAAATGTTGTACCGGAATGACAGGAGGGGAACTGATGCAAAAGGGAAAGCATTGCTCCAAATCTGAGGCAAATAAATATATAAATATATATATATTTAAATCAAAGATGAAGTACACAAACCAAGTACTTGAGAAAAAAATGAGGTAAAATATGACCAGTAAAGTGTCCCTATGTTGTACTATGATTAATTATGGCTATAATGTTCCTATTATAATTTTTACCACAAGATCTTTGCTTAATCAATCAGATTAATATCTATTATAATTACCATGAGCCCAAAACCTTCTCTTCTTTTAAAAAAGCAACACGCAATTAAACCCACGTGTGTCGCGGCGAGTCTGGAGTTTCTTCATCATTCATTCCTCTGTAAATGTTCTGCTTGCTGTTAAACTGACGCTCATCCGTATGTTGTTGATGAGTAGATGCACCAAGCGCCAATCAAAACGAGTTCAAAACGGAGGGCACGCTCGACCCTGATTGGTTTCTCGATTTTATTCGAAATAGCGCTTATAACAATGAAAAAGTTCATCCCTAATGAGCGTGAGTCGTGACAGTGCCAAGGAAAAAAAAATAAAAATTCCCCGACCTGATAACGATGACGAAATCTTGAGAGGTTTTGAAAGGGAATTCATCCTTATCCGAGCTGAATCAAACTGAGCGCTTTCTGAAACCAAAACCGACTTCCAAAAGCAAGCAATAAAAAGATGACAGGTGCAGTAAAGCCCTGGCGGAGCATCCCTATGGACCACCCAGACATCTGGCGATATTTTATTCTCGAACACCCCTCCGAAAGAACATGCGCATGTGTCCGATTATTTATGGGTGGAACGGAAATGACAAATGCGAAGTTGACACGCACATACACTCGTGTAGCTTTATTTTCTCAGGGATTATTCCCCTTCGCAGCGCTCACTATCCAGATCCGGTTTTGCGCGATTCAGGATCCGAAAAGGTCGCGGGGGAGAACGTTTTGCTTTTATATTATTACTCCTTATTCTTATATCTGACAGTTTCCTCTCTGTGTCTACAAGAGGACTTTTTTTCTTGAGCAAGAGATTGTTGTTGCCCTCAGCCGTATCCCCTCCGAGAGCCCCATGACTCATCTCTCTGTCTCGTTCCGTCTCTCATCCTCTGTTTCCATCCATTTCTTTCTCTTGCCCTGGGATTCGGAGAGTTCACACAGCCGAGCTCGGGAAGACACGACGTGTAGCAACGCTGGATAAGATTGATGGATGTGTTCGTCTGGGATTCAACAATCCCCCCCAAAAAACAGGGGTTTCTTGAGTGTGTCTTCCAAGATCAATTAAAGTAGAGTAGGTTCTGCATTCAGATCACGGGAAGGCTGTATAGCTTGCTTCAGCAGTTTAGAAGGTACTAGAAAGCCCTAATGTAATGGTCAAACTAAAAGAATGGTGTGTTTCTGCAGTGCGGAGTCAGCGAAAGAGGCAAATATGTTAGGCTTTATGACTCTCTACAGGAAACTGGTGTAGCTGGTGTCCATAGTTTGTCAGGAACAGGGAAACACTAGCATGGAACCTCATCATAAAAGTAGTGACTTTTCCACCCACATGTGGTTCTTCCCCAAACTGTTCCCACAAAGTTGAAGACAATTATATTTGACGTCTTTGTATTTGGCATCATGAAATGTACCTTCACTTGAACTACGAGACCGAAAATTCCACCGTGCACGAAGCTAGCTCTATGAAGATCTGCTTTCAATGGGTTAGAGCGGACCATCTTGAGTGGCCTGCTTATAGAGCTATAGTGCTTAACTTCAACACCCTTGTGGCTGAATGAGAAGAAATCTCCACAAAATCTAGTGGAACATCTTCCCAGAAGAGCGAATGTTATTGTAACAGCAAATGAGGATTAAATGTGGGATGCTCAAAAAGCACATACCAAGCTTATGGTTTGGTGTCCTCAAACTTTTGGTTTGAGTGCTTCAGGTGTGGACAGACATGTGACATGAGCCAATACAATCACAATAAACAAGTCCTTTAATTTGTTCAGAAAGCCAAGCAGAAAAAGACAGAAAATATGAGAACGGATATGCTAATGCATTGCGTTCTACCAATTTCTGTAGCAAAAAGTGCAATACGGCGTCTCGCAAGGGTGTTTTCCTCACACGATTCTTTCCTTTAACAGACTTGGGTGGCATTTTCAGGCATAATATTGGAACAAATGTCTGTGCTGAAAGATATTTGAAAAATGGAAGACCAAAATGGACGCCAAAAACACTGATATAGAGTTGAGGTTGTTACGGCAGTCAGGTTGTTTAAATCAGCCTGGCAAATATGGCAAAAACAGCTACAGTTAATATCCTTGGTGTAACTTTCACTCAGCTTTATCATTTGATTTGCATTTCCACAAAATTCCTCCAAATTTATGCTTCCAGAACTTTCTACAACAGAGGAAACGAATACATGCTTCAATTATATGTAGGACTAGCTTACTAGCCTGCTGGTTTTTTTTCTGCTTTATTTAGGCTTCAAAACACACACACATACACACACACACACACACACACACACACACACACACAAAATGACAAAATATGTTTATTGATATGCTTCCTGTTAGATACTTGGATTCCAGCCAAAACTTACACTGTTGTACAATCGTGACGTTGTTACTTGAACCAAATCAAACCAAAAAAATTACAGATTGGACCATCAGTGGCTTTTTAACTAAGTGTTGGGTAATTTTTGAGAATTATAACTTAGGCCAGCTTTACTTAGCATTAAAACAGCGTGTGCCAATTTCATTTAGCATTATTTTATAGCACAAGTTTATTTAGCATTCATTTTAGCAAAAACATTATTTATCTTAATAGTGGTAGTATACCAGTTATTATGAAATATACTTAGTTTTGAAATTAAGGGAACATATAACCAAACTTAACAATAAGCTTTAAAACATATGGGGACCTTTATAGTATAGAACCTTTAGGAAGCGTTAGGAAGGGCATCCAGCATAAAAACGTGCCAAATCGAACATGCGGATCATGAATACGGATGATTCGCGGTGGCGACCCCTAATGGGAGAAGCCGAAAGAAAGTTATTTTGTATCGATAGTCATCGTAAGATCGGAAAATTTGTACGTCGGACGATCGTAACTCGAGGACTAGCTGTATGAGCAAAATAGCTAAATAGATCAAATAAAAGGAGTAAAACAGTAACATTTATACATCGAAGGCCAGAAAAGCAAGAGATGTTTTTAAACTGGGTTTTATAAAAGAGAAAATCACATTCATATGTAATTAGGACGAGGAGGAGGTTAGCGAGACTTCCATTTAAGAAAGAAAAATTGATGAAATATGTAAATGAGGTAAATGAGACTTCAAATGTAGAGGAGAAATCTCAGAGAGATGCGTACATGATCAAAGTACAAAAAGTGAGGCTTTTGGATTTGAACTCGCACTTCGTCCGCCGACTTGTGCCATTGTGCCATTGCTGCTTAAGATGTGCCTCCTGAGAGCTCCTATGACGTGCTGACTGACTACAATAAAGCTGCTTTCTCTTCTTTCTCATCTACGACCGAAAGCTTCATTTGGCCGCAAGAAAAAGAAGTGTGAGTCACCCTGCGAATGTGTCTGCTCAGGGATGCGCTCTGAGTTCCGACATTATACATGTATGACATGTAAACATTCATGAATTACTCCACTTCAAGCCTGTCACCACACAAAGTTTAAAGGCTGTCATTCAATTTAGAGAATCCCCTTTCACATTTAGTCCCAATTTGCTGTTATAAGAATCTCCACACTTCTGGGAAGATGTGCCACCAGATTTTGTGGAGATTTGTGATCACTTGGACATTAGTAAGTCAAATACTGATGTAGGTGAGTTGAGGAGGCCTGGGGTGCAGTCAGCATTCACATTCATGATGAGCTCTATAGCAGGCCACTCAAGATCTTCCACTCCAACCTATATAAAACATATCTGGGGTTTGGTCATGCTGGAACAAGTTTGAGTCTCCCGGGTTCAACTGAAGGTAAAATCTCGTCTTAAAGACATCCTATACAATTGTGTGCTTCCAAATTTGTGGTAAAAGTGTCCCAAAACTTTTGCTCCTGAAAGAGTCACGGCAGGAAGTTACTAGTAGGTGACACCTTTTTATGTTTTGCATGCGGTATTTCCACAGGCAAAGCATCAGGATGGACAAGGGTGTACCACAAACAAAGTGTCCAAACAGATCACATGCTGATTTGCTTTCCTGGAAAGATCCTGGAGGATCAGACCCTGAGAAAAACAAATAACGGGGCTAAAATAACCAAATGTAATGGGGGAGACACAGAACAGGTGAACACATTAGGGTAAACAACCAGTGCAATTACATAGGTTGGGAGGCAGACGCAAAATAAGTAAAACAAATGCACATCCGAGAGCAATTCGTGCCTTATAGTGTATGTTGCTGATTAAAAAGATATCACACAAGAAAAATATTCCAACCCCTTCTACTTTTGCACAATTTTTAGTTCTATACATGACATTCAAAATGGTATCACTTTTTGGTCTCTTGACTGGAGTCTATTTGTGTTTACTTTGTCAAGGAAACTTTCCTTAGACATCTGTAATCAAAGTGTATTGAGACATAGATCTGGGTCATGTGTATGAAACTTCAGGAGTTCAAAAAGCACAGTGAACCTCCTTTGGCAACCGGATTAGTGGGTCAAGACAGTTAACACAATAGCCACTCTAACAGAGCTTTTTAGCCACAGAGATACTATTTATAAAGCAGGACAATAGGTTAAGTAGCTAAAAACTAGTTCAACTGCTACTAACTGGTCCCTACAGTGAAGCATGGTGGTGGTGGTTTGTGCTGTTTCTCAGTACCAGGGACAGGTATACTGGTGAGACATAAACGAAAGGATAAATGCAGCCATACATACACTGAAAGTTTTTTTTTTTTTTTTTTACAGAAAACCTGCTTAAAAGTAAACATGATCCAAAGCATATAGACAAGTTAACTCTGAAATGGCTTGAGCAGAAGTCTCTGAGTGTCTGAGAGGTGAGAAACCTGAAGATCTTAGAGGATTTGTGAGGAAAAATAAGAGAACATGCCCAAATCCGGGGTTGCGGAGCTTGCCAAGACTTAATCAAGGTGCTACAAATGGTCTGAAACCTCTTGTTGTAAAACCACGGTGATGGATTTTTGCGTAGATTCATGATGGTTGGAATTCAGACCGAGTGTTTCAGCGTCGTGGTAGAAACCCGATTTTTTTTTGTTCTTATTACGCCTCGGTAAGATCCGAGGCTCTGCATCAAATCTGCTTTTCAATCATAGCAGTTGCATCCAGGAGTGCACTCAGCCTCTCTTGATCGATAGAGCAAAGTGCATTTGGAGTGTGCAATTACAGAGAATGGGGGGAGGAGTAATCAGTTTAGCATATGAAAGCCAAACACTTGATCCTAGACTATTACTCTGGAGGACTGTGTCACATGTGAGGCAAAACCAGCATTCACCTGGCAAGAGACCACATGTCGTGTTGATATTTGCTGATGAGATTTAATAAGAAATTGAATAGACTGTCATTTCTCTCGATCGGAAAGAGAGCTATTCACGATCTGTTTCAGAACGTCTACGCGTGAGCCTCGACAGGTTTCTCAAATTGCTACGGATGTGTGCGTGTGTGTGAGAGTGTGAGGTGTAAAAAGAGATGGAGAGATAAAAGAGGAGGAGTAGTGTAAATGTATGCCAGACTGATAACCCCTAGACACCTCATGGATTCCGAAAGAGCCAATTAACACTCTTAGTGACAGCACTTCTGCTCGCTTTCATTCGTTTGTGTGTGCGCACACACACACACACGTTTACAGATGTGTGACAAATGAAATTAAGAAACAGCGTATTGTGGAGATAACAAGCCACTCAATTCGGGGTGGGGTCATCCTTCTACACACAAACGTTGATCCGTTAGAAGAACATTGTAATGCTTTGCTTGGAGGCTTAACTATAAATCGAGCTGAACCATGCTATACTTCATTCAGGGGGCGTTCAAAGTATCATCAAGAGATCGCACGATTCAATCTTGATGAGGCCACAGGAATACAAATCCAAGAGAGCAAAGTTGCCCGTGCTTTCCTTAGTGCTTTCCGCCCGAGCTAGCACAAGCAGCAGTTGGAAAAGATGCATTGTATTTAGCTGATCTAGTTGTAAGCTGTTGTGTGGTAGCTGGAGAGCTAGCTAGCGAAGCGAGAACTGGGTAAAACAAACAAACACAGCTGTTTGAAACACAGAGGAGTAATTATTCACGAATGCAGAAATCAGACTTCCTGGAGGACTTGTTCTACCCATTTTCCTCTTATAATATAATATAAAATTGACTTTTGCCATCCCTCAAAATCGTCGTGTATCCCTTTTTCTCTCTGCCCTGATTGGCCGATTGTCTAAAGTTGGACTGTGTTGATGAGTTTGGTCCATGCGTTTGGCTCCAATTCTGACAGTTGAACAGTGTCCAGCTCTATAGCAGGCCACTAAAGATCTTGCCCTCCAAAACATGTAGACCATAAAGTTGGCTTTGTGCACAAAGGCATTGACAAATATGGCTGCAGAACACGGTGTCCCAATACATTTGTCCATAAAGTGTATATTTCCTTGCGATCGGATGGGTACCCTCGAGGATGTGCTTTTATTTTTGTACAGTTGGTTTATATCTTTACTCTGAAAATGGTGCAGTAAGAAGTGTCCCTTCAAAGTATCACTCTAAAGGGTCCATACAGTCCAATTAAGTAGAACGGTAAGGCGTGTTCACATCACTGTGTAATAGATACGCACGGTACCGAAGATGGACCCTCGAGGGTACAAGACTCGAAAAACTCTCAACTCAGATCTTGATTATTGTATAAAGAAATGTTTTATTGCACTTCCTAGCACCCGTGTAAAGGCACAACGGGCATACGAGATGGTTCATTTAAAACATCTACACAAAAAGAAGATTTGGCGATTCCGACCGAGAGCAGGGTCGTACCATTTTTATAATGTGATTTATTTTGTCTATATTTTCAGAATTGATTAGAAGGAAGCTAACAATATCCGCTTTCACCAAGCTGCAAATCGCACGCCTCAAAGGTAAACACCAGAGCGTTCGGCTAGGGGCTGGGAAAAAGAAAAAGAGAGAAGACAGACGGAAGAATGGAGGGAGGTAGGGATGAGGAGAGAGAGAACAAAAGAGAGAGAGGAAGAAAGAGAGAAGAAAAATGCTCTCATATTAATGCATTCAGCACTAGCAGACTTTCAAAGCCGGTGCTAACCCCCCAGAGCCCTCAGTCTAAAAATACGAGACAGAAGGATGGAAGACGGAAAGAAAAATAAGGGGAGGCGGTAAAGAGAAAGACAGTGTGGGTGGGGTGGGGGTTATATGCCACCCTTTCTGCTCTTATCGCCTTTTAACACAGCGGGTGCGGAGACAGAGGACAGCAGACAGCTGGACATGGAAGCCTGCGATATTAATTAGATGCATTTAAGGGCCTTCATTAAGAGTGAACATCATATCGGGTATTGTTTTTAATGCCGATTTATTGCTTACTATGAAGACCGGTCACAGTTTCCCCCTTTGATTTACAGTTCCCATGGTGACCAAGGCCAGTTTGTGTAGTACTGTGTCTGACTCTTGCCCTGTCCAGTGTTCATTACCTGACTGTGTTCCCGTGCGTATACCCTTTGTGCTATTTTTTGTTTCTTCTCTGAGTCTGGTCTGCGTGTTGACCATGATTACAAATTACCCCCTTATTTGATGGTTCCCACCTGTGTTTTCTTATTCTTTTTGGACTTATTGTTGGCTTTGCCCTAGTTATGCCCTAGTTACGCTGAGTGTACACACTCGGGTCCTTCCTTCTCGCTGCAAAAGAACAGTTGGTCTACGGATTAGACTGCTGCTGTGTGATCTATATAGCACAAGTAATGCGCTGCAGGCATGCTTTCAGGAATCGCTTGCAAGGTCAATTGATTGATTTACAAAATCAGGCGACATTCCCGCTTTTAACCACAAGGCCACTCTAGAGTTATATGGCCACAAACATGTGAACGGAAAAAATGCAGTTCTCGCACTCTTCCTTCACCAGTCTGAAGCGATGACCACAGTGACTTCTTGTCTTCAGGTTGGTTGATTGTTACCCCCTATTTTGGAAAAAGGGGCCCCATTACTAGAAGCATAGTATCCATTACAAGTACTTGTTCCAATGCTAAGAGATAATCAGCTGATGCTACATGCTATGCATTTGGTTTATTGCTAGTTTTAATCCTCTTTATGGTGCCTGCAAGCTAATGGTAACCAAATGATCCAGATTTAGTTGATAGTTGCCCTTTACTCTGGACAAAGGGGCCCCATTACTAGCAGATTAGTATCCATTACCTTCCCCACAGAGGAATCAACAAATTGGCAAATCCGAGTACTTGCTTCGTTGCAAAGAATAAATCGGCGAATGCTATATGCTATGAATTTGGTTCATGGCTAGTTTGAATCCTCCGGATGGTATCTGCAAAGTAAAGGCAACCAAATGACCCAGAGTTGCAAAGATGTTGTGGTTTAAATCATAGACATCCTGGTGGGTAATTTGGGAGTCTCCTCTTTTCTGGGAAGACGTTCAACCAATTGTTGTTGTGTGATTGGGGAGATTTGTGCTCATTCAGGCACAAGAGCATTAGTACTTATGGAGGGTGAGGAGGCCCTAATTCATCATAAAGGTGGTCAATACAATTGAGGTCAGAGCGCTATAGCAGGAGTTCTTCCACTGCAAACCATGTAAAGCATATTTTCATGGAGCTGGCTTTGCGCACAAGGGTATTGTCATGCTGGAACAGGTTTGGGTCTCCTACTTTCAATGAAGGGAAAAGTTCATGTAAAGACATCTTATGCAGTTATGTCCCTCCCACTTTGTGCAAAAAATGATGGCTGGAAAAGTCAGGTCCTAATACATTTGTCCATATAGTGTAGCAGGTTCAACAGAAGATTGTGTGGTATACCGGTAAAGGCATACAGTAGAACGTCTGCTGGTCAGATGTCCTTTCCGAAAAACTCAGAGTGGATAACACGTGAGCAAGAACGAAGGGTCAATAGACAGAAGCTAATTTATTTGGTTGAGCAGTCAAAGCATGTGGCATGGTAAAGAGGGAAAACCAATCACTCGTGGTTTCACTGGACCGCTGATTTGCTAAAAGGCGAGGAAATATTTAGAGGAGGTAAGGCTTAGGGAGATCCTGACCTAAAGATTAAAGAGAAACTGTACAGAGCGTGATCCCTATAACCAGTGAGCGACGGTAATGAGGGAAAGGAAAACTCTAGCATTGCTAAAAAACTCACCACACTCACAATCAGAATAGATGTCAGGGAAGGGCAATTACCATACTATTTTCCCCACTCCTCATGGTTAGGATGAGTTAATCAATACAAATTACATATGGAACTAAGGTTCTGAGTACAAAAGGCAGAAGCCGGTGCTAAGGTTCCAAGCAATACCAGTGAGATTTATTCATACCCAACGACAAGCAGACTCCTGAGCAACCCTGTAACCCGGTGCGAAATGAAATTAGCATATACACACAAACGGAAAAAAATAAATAAATAATACCTTGAACACAAAAAAAGCCATGACCTACCTAAGGAAAGGACAGTGCTAAGGAAAGAAGACAGCAAAAAAGTATGACAGAGTCAAACTTTGTGTGCTGTAATGAGATGGAAATGCATTTGTCTATGGCTTACACTGCAAGAATGTGGACAATTTTTCTTTGCTGGGCTTCGGCCTCCTTGTTCTATTTTTTTCTTCAAATAATCTTCCAGTCCCCCATCTCTGCAGGTAGACCAGTGCGATTCTACTTACCCCTTATGCTCAGGTAACATCCAGTCTTTTAAGGTGTAACACATCAAATAAAGCAAATAAAAAATTGGAATGGATTCAGAATGGTACTCACAAATGCTTTCTGTGGACCTGAGGAAATACTTGAACAGACAGAGCTAGATGTCTGATACCTCCAGCGAGTCAACTGCAAAGAATAATTTGGTAATTGGAATCTTCAGTTGGAGGCCACTGGGTGCAGCTGAGGATGAGTGAACTTGTATATCATAAAGATCCATGAGGTTACTATGGAGGGTTCCAGTCAAGAACCATGATAAAAATGGATTCGGACTTTCATCAAAATAAACACTTGCTTGGTGCTCCAGTTGTCATGAACAGCTTTGTGTCCATCAGTGAACGGTTGATAACCTCAACAATGATGAAATTCGGGGTGTCACCCAGATGAGAACGGGTTCTGGTTGAGTCTGGTTTTACTTAAGGTATCTTTCACATACTATCATACAGGCTACAAAATTATTGATAAAACCTATAGGGACAAAATGTATACATTTGTAATCTATTTATTTCTCGAACGCCAAGCAGTTTGTAATTAAGACAATGGTGAAAACATTGAAAGAGTTCGCGCTATGCGTATATACGAGGTGGTATCGAATAGATTCCAGACTAGTTTTGTAACACGCCAACAGATGGCAGCATAAAGCTCCATGCACAGCCACAGGGAGCACCGACTTTCATAAGTCAGTGTGCCAAAAGACCTGACCACGTCTGCTACTCTGCGTCTGCTACGTCTGCTAATCTGACCTAGTGTGGGGACTATTTTAAAGGTGACAGTGTGTAAAACAGAGCAAGTTTTGAAAACTTTTTGATACCACCTCTTATGTAAACAGGAAATGCTTATCAAGTTCATCAGCGAGGAGTGCAATGTCCCAGGTAGATCTACCATTTTCTGTCTCAACCCCTTTAACCCTGATTATCCCAGCCTGGGAAGGGGTCACGCTGAAATTTTGGTGAAAAAATGAAAAGATAATCGAGCGTGCCTCAGCGATGCCTTAGGTTACACGATTCCTCCAGAGATACTTGAGACGGATAATAGAGTTAATACCCAGCTTCATAGCTTGCCGTGCAATCCATTTAATTACACTACACTGTAATTTGCATTACGTGCTAATTGCAGTGCTGTGATTACATGCTGTCACACTGTAGGGGGAAAAAAAAACCTCTTAAGTGCTTCTTTGTTACGTTCTGAAAGATGGTTTTGCTCCTGATTCATCTTCGTATTTCTGAGCCTTCAGCTTGTTATATTTCCTATATTCGATACATAGATATATGGATGGATGGATAGAGAGTGGTACCTCAGTGGTTAAGTTATTGGATTGCTCATTGAAAGGTCGGGGGTTTAGGACCCAGTATCGCCAAACTGCCACTCTTGGGTCCTTGAGCAAGGCCCTTAACCCTCTGGGCTTTTAATTTTGTGCTGAAATTTATGTCACAAACAAAGGCTATTCTATTCTTCTATTCCATAGAGCTACATCTCCCTTGTACAAAAAACACAACAACGTTGCCATGCTGCGTCACTACGGATATTGAGCTGTAACTCAAACCTGTCTGTGCTCCAAGCTCTCAGATAGCTGAGTCAGCGCTTTTTATAATATTTCCGCCGACTGCGTTTGAAATATTAGCAACGCGCCGACGGTACGTCCCACACCAACTCCACATCGGGGAAGATCAGTTGCTCTCACTAATCTCACCAATCGCACTAAAAATGATTCAACATAAATTTGTTTACAGAAAATGAAGGAATCGAGATCTGAGATCGGAATAAAGATGCCATTCAGGACAGTGGACATGTACAGTAACATTTTCTAGATTGAGTTTCGAGACAACAATTTGTCTGCTATTGAGCTAATTAGCATTTGATGAACAGACAATAGGAGGCTAAACATTTGTCTATACGCTATGAAGCTGGGACACTTGCCTTTTCCAGCCATATGTGGTTCTTCCCTAAACTGTTAGTACAAAGTTGGAGGTACACAATTGTATAAGCCTTTGGATGCTGTAGCATGAAATTTTCCCTTCACTTGAATTAGGAGCTGAAGAAAATATGGTTTAGAATTGACATGGAGATACCACAAGGAGACCAATCATGGACTTCAGAGGAACAGGTGCAAACATTTAGGTAACCAATCAATCCCAGGACCAGAGAGAAAGAGAGAGAGAGAGAGAGAGAGAGAGAAAACCAAAAGCAAACTATAATTCCTAATTGTTATCGGACTATATGTCAAAAGTAAGAATTTATGAGAAGAAAACATTTTTTTAAAGAGTTTCCTAAAGCTGGGAATGTAGTAAAATGCCTAGACATGAGTTGTACCATTTGGGACCTACTCTAGTTACACAGATGAAGCATTCAGTATGTGGAAAATATTCATCCATCATGTTGGTCTTGAATAATTCTCATTCTTTAATAATTCTGTGTGTATGTATGTGTGTGTGAGACTGTAAATAGTTTCTAAAACGAGAGCACAAGCACTGGGAAAATACAAAGCGAGAACCTTTGTGTCATTATGGATTGCTGACTGTGCCTGGTGTGTGGTTGAACTTCAAATTACTGTACACGAGAAGTGAATGTGAATGACATTTTTCTTATGTAAATGCTCTGGGGAATTTTCGGTGTGTGTGACTTGTCATAGGTCAGGAAGTTTGTTTAAAAGTGCAGTAGTCGAGTTTCTTGAGGAGATCGTGTTGAGGATACTGTATGTAATACCCAGAGGTGGAAAGTAACGAGTTACGTTCACTCAGGTTACTGTAATCGAGTAGTTATTTTGCGTACCGCTACTTTTTTGAAATTCTGTTCTTCTTTGTGACGTGAATGTGCGTCTTCCTGAAAAATATGGTCTTCCTGACTGTTCATGAATGCCTGCCAACTTGCCACATATGGCTGGAAAAAATAAATAAATCAGGTGTCCCAATACTTTTGCCTAAATGATGTATACTATAAGAGCCAGGCAGTTTCTTTAACGGAAATAGTCGCGAAACCTGAATCCTAAACGCGAATGTTCTTTCTATGATCTTTTCCAGCCGTTTCCGCAATGAGAAGCAGCGCCTCCGCATTTGGATTTGCTGTGAGTACACGTTTTAAGGTTTTTTTTTCCTTTTTTCTTTTCATAATAAAGATAATTTTTGTATACTGATCCATCGATATATTCGTTTGTTCGCTTTGCAGTTCGACGCCTCGCTGGACGTGTTGAGCTCCATAATCGTGCTGTGGCGTTACAGCAATGCGGCAGCCGTGCACTCTGCCCACAGAGAGTACATGTGAGTACTGACACCATACCGGGGCTTACAAAAGGGTTGGGAGTTTTTTCGTCTCATTTCTACTCAGAGAGCAGAGAATTGAGGCCGAATGTTGTTGTATCGAGGCGCAATAAGCAGTTCGGTTGTAATAAATAGGAATATAGGCCAAATGAAACCAGTGCTTGGATGTCATTCCAGTTATAAACTCCGAGATTCGTTCTCCTTAAGATATCCAGGCGAACGGAATTCGAACGAGTTCTCGGCTAAGCGACCGTTTTGCTAACCATGCTAATTGTTTACACAAATCAGGGCAATGCTTAGCAGCCCTTTGCTCTCATTGGTTAGTGAGATTAGAGCTCCTAGAAGTAGAGACTTCACAGACATCTTCACACACTTTAAACCCTGGTTTATTCAATGTGATCAAAAATCCAGAGTGGGAAAACATCGGCAAATCACCCGTTCAAGCATCATTGATCTAAAAGGTCTAATTAAACACGGCCCATTTATTCAGTGCGAATGATCGGCAAGACTTCGCAAAGACACCGTGTTTTTTTATAGTGAAAAATGTATCAAACCGGAAGCGATTTTAATGAAAGTGACCCCTAGTGGCTGGGAGGTGTATCGTTTGGCATGTCGGCTGATGCTGTTTTTTTTTTTTTGTGTTTGTAGTTTTTGCACATTGTACCGTATAACGTATACAGTAGATTTTCTTATGTCTACACTCGGTTGCACACGATGCACTTTATGCGGCTTTAGTCCTTAGCTCTGTTGTGTGATGTAGCTCTACGTTGTTTTATGTAGCACCAAAGTTCTGGAGAAACGTCGTGTCATTTCTCTACCCCACCTATATAAGGTTGAAATGACAATAAAAAGCTTCTTGAATTGACTTAAGATTAAGTTTTCACTTAATGGCCAAATTGGTCTGCTAGTAATACTATCCAGTTAGTGTAGAAAAAAACTTTTCTCATCATTAGCAACATCATACAATTTTATTTCCATCATATGAGTGACCCTGAGAGAAAGAAACCTGAATGAAGGCAGATTCATTCAGGCATATATTCTTTTTTTCTAACTGGAAGCTCTCAGATTGCTGCAGCCAATCAGCAACAAGTCTGCTATATTCAATATACAGCACAAGCCTTTTCCTGTTCGATGTATTTGTGATGATGCTGCTGTGTTTCATGTTTTTTTTTCTTTCTGTAAAATAAATGCTGTAGTGTTTGTTGATTTGTTGTGTAGTTTTTCGTTCTATGAGGGTTTGTACGTACAGGCAACTGGGGAACGAAACGCATTTTACAACGATTATACAACTTAAAAGCATTATTATTTATATTAAAAATTTTTTTATGTCGATTCTTATTTATAGAATTAACATTTTTGAAAAAGGCAGACAGTTAGATATGCAGAGACAGACAGACAGACAGACAGACAGACAGACAGACAGACAAATAATATCATATCACAGATACATAGATGGACAAACAGAGAGATAAAAGGATGGATAATCCTACAAAAAATCCTCACATAGGTATATGCAAATGATGAAAATGCATCAGACTCCAACAAAAGGAAAAGAACACCCATTTTAGTGACTGACAAATAGTTTTTTTTGTATCCATTTACAGTTACATGTGAGATTCCACCTTACGGAAAAGTTCACCACATTTGTAATGTTGTTAGAGGAAATCGATCAAGACCAAATAAATATCTTCTGGTAAATTATGAAGAAGAAGGGGGTTTTGAAATGCTGCACCATGGCACTGGTATAACGTTAGACCAATCCTAGAAAATACAATTTCTGCCATGCACACTTAATAACAATGTGTTGATTAAACACAGATAAATCAAATGAATTTAATCACCTAAAAAACCCTAAAAAAGCCAGTGGGGAAGAATCAGGCGGCTTGTGTTGTACAGTTCCTGAGGAAAACAGTGGACCCCTTTAGACACACGCTGTCGTGTGTGTGTGGTAGTCGACTGTTATCAGTGCCCAGCGAGAGAATAGTGGCGGCTAAGAGGTCAGCGAGGCTTTTGTGCGCTACCTGAAAGACCGGAAAGTAGAGGACAAGCAGAGACAGGTGAAGAAGACAAAAAGAGAGGAATGAAGAAACGCTGACTAGCGGCTCGCAACCTCTTCAGGAGTAGAGAGCCGTAGTCTCCTAAGGATTACGTGGCGAAGCAGATCGAAGTCGGGGATGTGGAGAGAGATAAGAGATGAGACAGCTGAGCAAGGAACCTTCAACAGAGCGCTTTTCTGTGAGACGAAAGGGATAAAGTGTCAAATCACAGGCGGCTCTGCAATGTAGAAGTTCTCCAGCTTTCCTCTTATACATCACAGATTATACAGTCTGGAGTGCACATGACTGTTGTAGTTTGTAGACAGATTTGCATATTAGATAGATAGATAGATAGATAGATAGATAGATAGATAGATAGATAGATAGATAGATAGATAGATAGATAGGAAGGTAGGAAGGTAGATAGACATATATATATATATATATATATATATACACACACAAATGAAATTGATTAAATACAATTAAATAAATAGAAAAATGTAATAGTTTATTTCATTTTCTAAAGATATGATGTGCTTCACTGTTCTATTTATTTCCTCCCGTCCTTCGTTCATTCACTCCCTGAAGATAAATCTTAGCTAGCCGCTAACGCTAGCGCTATGGTTTCTTTAGCGTTTACATGCGACAGTGACACTGCGCTAATATACCCATGGCATTGTTGTGCATGTTTTCAAGTTTAATAATTAAAGAAATGCACTCAAACTGTGAGGCGGAGATTAAACAAACTTGAGGTCCGACACTTAATACATTCCTGAAGGAACTCGGATTGTAACTATGTTCCGGACGTAAAAAGGATTGCGATCGGTACACGTGTTCACCCGAACCGAAAGCCCTGTACCGAAACATTTTGGTGAGAATACATGTACCGTGTACACCCCTAACATGTAGAGGTGCATAGATGAACGGATATATATGGATGGATGGATGGATGATTATAAGCGGCCTAGAAAGCACATGGCTCTGGTCAGTTCTAGTCATTGAAGTACCAGGCGTTTCCAACAGCAGGAAAAAATGGTGCAGACAGATGGGTATTGAACACTTAAGTGGCGGACCGCAAGTTTGGGGGAGATAGAAAGAGAAAAAGAAAGCGAGAGAGAAAAAAGAGCGAGAGAGAGAGAGAGAACGAGTGCAGGATCAGGCTTTGGCACTGGAGCTTTGTGAGGCTCATTTAAACAGCCCCTAATGACAGGAGCGGGTTGTCCATGTCACTTGCTTCGTTAGCCAGCAGATTTACACACACACACACACACACACACACACACACACACACACACACACACACACACACACACAGACACACACACACATTTGCAAACTAACAGAGAGAATGACTGATGAGCTGAGCGAGTGAACAGGAAAAATGGGACAGAGAAAGCACTGGACAGAGCAATAGATTAAAAAGAAATGAAGCGGAGACGATTACAGACTGAGGATGAAACACTAATACAATGACGACAAGGACATGGATTTGAAGGAGGATTGCGTGAGTGTCAGGGACGCCATAACAACAAGGAGCATGCCGAGTCCTTTCTGACAATAGCTAATAAATGCTAGTTTGTCGTGTTGGCTGAGATTTCAGTCGCCTAGCAACTTCTCCTTACTGGCCAAATTGGTGCGCTAGTAATCTAGTTAGCATAGCCAGGAGTCATAATCCTGATCGTATTCTTTACTCACTCAGCAACGTCATACAATTTTATTCCATCATATGCGCGACCCTGAGAGATTCTAAACCCAAATAAAAGGCGATTCTTTCGAACAATTCTTCTTGGAAACAATCCCGCCAGCTCTTAGATCATCTGCAGCTAATCGCCAACAAACCTGCCACATTCAATAAACAGCACACGCCTTTTCCTGTTCTAGTTAATAATGAGGTATTCGTGATACTGTTGTTGTTGTCATGTTGTGTTTCTGTGGGGAAAAAAATGCTGTAGTGCTGATTTGCTGTGCAGTTTTCCGTTGGAGAACGTTTTGGAAAGACAGGCAATTGGGGGAACGAAACTATAATTTTATTTATTATAAAGAAAAAATATTTTTCTCAATTTTTATTTAAAGAATTTGAGCATTTTTAAAAAGTTAGACAGACAGACAGACACGGTTGGACAATTGGACAGACTGACAGATAGCTGCTTTAAGACAATGTCCAACGTTAAAAGCACTATACAAATTAAACTGAATTAAAACAAATAAACAGATAGACAGACAGACAGACAGAAGCACTCTTCTCGCGCTTATTCAAAAAATATTAGTGGCCCAGTATTCTGCCTAAAGCTCTTTTTCCTCTTAGAGCATAATATTCACTCTAACTATAATAAATGATATACCGCAAGAATGGATTGAATCGCGACAAAGGCGTGGAAGTGAAGAGCAAAATTCCCACGGTTTATTTTCCTCACACGGTGTAGAACATTCTCTGGGTGGTGAAGGGTTGAATCCTTTTTGTAAATAAATCTTTTCTCAAGCCCTAACCTTTGGACCAAATGTTCTTCCTGATGCCCACTGAGGCACTGTGGGTGAAATGTTGAGGTGGAAAAAGCCAATAAAGGTAGTAAGGAGACGGACACACACACACACACACATGCGCGGCTGATTTGAAGCGGGCTTCGCGTCGCACGCATCAGCGATCCTGAAGCTCACATGAAACTTTGGCTGATCAAAACTGAGCGAGAAGCTCCAGCTATGCTCATTAGGGGTGAGGAGAATCAGAGGGTTGAGAGGAGATTTATTTTTAAACGAGTATGAAAACCAGAAAGACGGCCACACTTCAGGATCAGCGCAGAGGCCGGCTAATCAGGAGGTTTCTTGCTAGGCTAGTTTTTTTTTTTTTTTTTTAAGCCCTCATTAAGCCCTGGTTTGTGCTTAACTGCAATTAGTACAATACACTATTGTATACAGAGATAATTATCCAGAAATGATTATAGAAAGTGCAGTGTGAAGCAGAACGTCATAGTAATTACTGTCAGTAGAATGGGTGTACTAGTGGTGTCCTGAGGAGTTGATGGTGGATGGAAAACGGCTGTTTTGAATCTGCTGGTTCTGGTGCATAAGTTCCTGTATATCTTTCTTGATGGAAGGGGGACATTTGTGGAGTTGTGACTGGAATTGTAGTTCCTGTCTCCAAAGTTGGTGATGGGGCAGTGTTCTAATTCCTCCCTAAAACTGCTCAATTCTATAGCAGACCACTCAAGATCTTCCACTCCAACCCTGGAGCTGACTTTGTCCATTAGGGCATTGTCATGGCTCTCCTATTTCAGGGGAAAGGAGAAGTTCATACTACAGCATCTAAAGACGTCGTATATAATCACATCCCTCCAAGTTTGTGGGAACAGTTTGGGGAAGAAGCACTAAGGCAGGAAAAGTCAGGTGTCCCAATACTTTTCTCCAAAATAGTGGAACTTTTTATTACCACAAAATAGTAAAATATGAAGAGGATTCACCCCCCCCCCCACACACACACCAAAAAACGATTGCGACAGATCAATTACAGCTCAAATGAGTGTGTGTTGTGTATTTGCGTGAGTGAGCATGTGTGTGTTTGTTTGTTACCTTGCCTGAGGTTTATTAAGACTCACTCTGCACTAACAAACAATGTAAACACACTCCCTAACTAGCCGTGCATAACTGGCTTATCTGACCACACACACACACACAGCATTCAGGTATCTTCTGGTCTCATTGAATTAAATCCGGTGCAATTACATTTCCGAAATTCTCCTGAGGAGCTCGCTGGCAGCGCGAGCATGTGTGGGCGCGCGTGAAGGAATAGCATTAGCGAAAGAACCTCTGCTGCAAAGGTTTAGATAGCAAAGCTAATTATTCAGCAGCTCACAGCCCCACCGAACTCCAATATCAGCCGGATCGCTGCTAAGACCTGCCTCCCTGAGAGGAAAAGCCTTTTGTCTCACCGCCAGTCTGGGTAGCATGTTTCGACCGTTCGTTCCCGCGGGCTGATTAAACTCTGAGGTTCACGTTAATTTCCTTCGTTACAGCAAAATGGAGCGAAACTGCAAAAAAATACAAATAAAAATGAATAGTTATAATTGTATTTTATCATTTACAATTGAATAAAAATTGTAAGCCCTTAATTCGGTTATTTTCAGTATTTATTTTAGTCAGGCTTGTAGTCGCTGCAGTGAATCGTATTCAGCACTTTCACACCTGATTTTGGGAGGAGGGAGGAAATCCGAGAACCCTAATGGTGGTGGTGGGTGGGTTGGGGGGGATACACACGGTAACGAAATCTCAGGATCAAGCTAGCAGTTCCTCTCCAAACTAGAAGGATGTCTATAGGATGCCTTTGGAAGCAGTCAGATGATATTTTTTTTCTTCACTTTCACTAGAAGACCCAAGCTAATTTTCAGAAAGAAAAAAACAACAACAATCGTCAAGAAAAGCCAAGTCCCAGGAACATCTAAGACTATATGAAAAAACAACTAAGTCCCAGAGGAAAGCCAAGATTTAAAGTATAAATACTGTTTCTTGCTTTAGTTTGGTTTTCTATTATTTTTTATTTTATTTGAGAAAGTCCTGGCGAATTCAAACAAACGTCTTCAGGAGTCTCAGAAAAACAATTAAGCCAAGTTTCCACCGAAAAGCTATGTTTTTAAGAAAAGACAAGTCTTCAAGAGCAACTAAGTCTCAAAAAGAACAGGGTCCAGGGTTTGAAAAGTAACACTAACCCTAGACCATATGCATGAACATGATCATTCTGATCTCTAACTTGACACCCACTTTTTGCTATTTTTTAAAGCTTTTTCTTATTAGCATCTCTTATTTTTACATCAAACTGACAACCTGGGTTCCTTCCCACTTTGGTAACATAATGGTGGCATGGGTCAACGCCCCCCCCCAGTAAACTCAATCATTTCTGACACCTGGATGCTGTTAGCCTGTATAAGTGTGTAGAGACGATACATTTAATGAGAAACAAACTAATTCAACATATACAGTACAGACCAAAAGTTTGGACACACCTTCTCATTCAAAGAGTTTTCTTTATTTTCATGACTATGAAAATTGTAGATTCACACTGAAGGCATCAAAACTATGAATGAACACATGTGGAATTATATATGGAATTATATACATAACAAAAAAGTGTAAAACAACTGAAAAATGTCATATTCTAGGTTCTTCAAAGTAGCCACCTTTTGCTTTGATTACTGCTTTGCACACTCTTGGCATTCTCTTGATGAGCTTCAAGAGGTAGTCACCTGAAATGGTCTTCCAACAGTCTTGAAGGAGTTCCCCGAGAGATGCATGGCACTTGTTGGCCCTTTTGCCTTCACTCTGCGGTCCAGCTCACCCCTAAACCATCTCGATTGGGTTCAGGTCCGGTGACTATGGAGGCCAGGTCATCTGGCGCAGCACCCCATCACTCTCCTTCTTGGTCAAATAGCCCTTGATGCCTTCAGTGTGACTCTACAATTTTCATAGTCATGAAAATAAAGAAAACTCTTTGAATGAGAGGTGTGTCCAAACTTTTGGTCTGTACTGTATGTATTATGATTAACATGTGTATACAGTGCTTAGCATAAATAACAACGCTACACACTCTATTTGCAATCCATTTCATCCCAGAGCAGTTAAAAGGGATTTAGGCGCAGTGACTAGGCAGGCCATTTGATGATAAATAGCTGACTGTTTGCACATGAAATACTTCTCTACTGTGCCAAGCCAGCTAAACGCACCGTTCTGCATAACCGCTATAATAACCAGGATAATTTCATTCTTCTTCGGTGACGTTCATCACAGATCCCCAGCTCCTCGTTTTAAAAACCGACTCCTACATCAGGATGAAGCCCTGGGCTGTAAAACTCGGTCTCTGCCGAGTAAAAGATCTCAATTTCCGCTGTAATCAAGCTGTCAGAATTCTGAGCACAACCCTGATCTTCTGCAATAAAACTTTCCCAGACATCCCCGGCACGCTTACTGCGGTAGCAAGGAGAAAACTACGAGACGGAGACAGCTTCTCCTTTTATTCATTACACAGATTCATCATAGACTTCATGGGGAAAAGGTTGTAAACACCTTAGCTGAAGATTCATATGTGCTTTTCTGAACATCCAATTCCATATTTACTTCTCATTTGCTGATATAATGTAGGTTGTTGGTGTAGGGTACAGAGGCTTCAATAAAAACCAAAAGTCCAAGGTTGTGATGCGATAAAATGGACTTCATTGGCCTTCAAATTTGTCGTAACAGTTTGAGACCTAAATGGCCATGAATGGGTGGAAAATCAGGAGTCCCAGTTCTTTTGTCCTTATAATGTAAATATAAATAACATTTTTATTTTTTTGTCCCATATCTTTAAATTTGCATTGTGCTGACCTAAATTGCGAAGGCCATATGCAAGCTTCTATCACGAATGACGTTCGAGACACGAGGAATCATTTAGACACTTGGTTTCTATGGTGAGAGGATTTCTGACGCAAATACACAAGAGCTTGCTTTTTTTTTCCCAACCTGTTTTTAATTATTAAATTAATTCCCTTTACTCTGTCAAAAAATATAAAGCAGATGCAAGTACATTGTACTCAAACAATTAGTTCCAGTCCACTAATTTGATTGGTCGGGTGGTATTCTACAATTGCCAAGTTTCCTTGGCGTCTCAATAGAATTCCACTTCCACATTATCAGAGAAAAGGGCAATCAGGATCGTTTTTTGAGGTAGCGGAGCAAAAAATCAACAGGAATGTCTATCAATTTCTTGTTTATTGAACTCTTTACCTTGAATATTTTTCATTGTTCAACAAAAAAGTGTGGACCTGCACATCTGGGTGTGAAGCAAGCAAGTATCTGGAAATATCAGCTTCTATGAGTTCATAAACCTAATACATTTCCTTCAGTCTTTGATGGAAATTTCTCAGGGTTTGGGTTCTCACCAGAGGTTGAGCTACTTCCAGCATCAGCAGCATACACAGGAATTACACAGGATTGTTCGAGCTCGCTCTTGTCAAAAGCTAGTCATAGATCATGCTGCAAAGGTCATGTCTAAACTCCGTTGCGTTGTAATCTCTCGCCGTGCCATGCCCAAAGCGAATGAGGCATTAGAATGAGGCTAATAGAACAGATATTGGAGTTTCAAGCATGTCTTAAAGGACAGAGGTTTTCTCGGTTTAGAACCAAGCTGCACTTGAAAGAAAGATGGTCAGTAAGTGATACCAAGAACCAACTTGTCATTGCTGTTTCATAACTTTAAGAAAGTAATATTGCCTCCCCTTTACATTCTGTCCGATGTGGTGTTCTGCACCAACTAGTTGTCTCCTGTATTACCACAGCTACTAAACAGTTAAAGGTGATCATGTGGTACCCCACACTGTTTCAACTCTCTACCCACTTCAGAATACATTATTTAACAGATGCTGTTGATTAGCTAGTGATTAGGAAGTGGTAGGTCAGTGGTTAAGCAATTGGAAGGTCACAAGTTCAAATCCCAGCACCACCAAGCTGCCACTGCTTGGCCCTTGAGCATGGCTCTTAACTTTCAGTGTCTCATTTGTAAGTCGCTCTGGATATGTCCAAATGCTTTGCAGGGGGCAATGCTCCCCTGGCTCCTGACCTGCTGTTCTTTTGCTAAAATTCTCTTTGCTCTAGAACAAAACCCTGCACTGGTTCATACTGCATAAGGCACATATTTAAAAATAGAACGAATGTATCGATCCCTCTCCTCCCTGTTAAATAAGTTCTGGATGTTATTTTGGAGTTGCCTGAGGGTGAGGATAACTATATTTCCTAAAATAAAAAATAAAACTTGACCTGATAATTTGATTTTAAGTTTGATTGTCAAAACTAACTTACTTTGGTTGACTAACTTTGTGGGTGTGTTTTTTTTTTTGTTTGTTTTTCAGAGCTTGTGTTGTTTTGGGGGTTGTGTTTATCCTGTCTGCGCTAACCATACTGGTTAAGGCCATCCATGCTCTCGCCACCAAAGTGCTCCCTGAAGTGGTAAGTAATGAAGTTTCCCATAAAATCAAAGACATGGTCGATTCGTAGAGAAGAAAACCCAGTATCTGTCCTTCAAAAAGTCAGACATACTCTGGTTGTAGTGTCCAGAAGCATTTGACGGTATTCTTTTGAAACACCCGATTCAAGTGTGTATGACTGTAGCTGTAGACTCTCTGCACGGGTGTATGAAAAAGGACCCCAGTCTGTTCATGAGTAAGTGAAAGATGGATTAGCCTGCTGAAAAGCCTGATGCTAAGTCCCTTTACGCGGCATAAGATTGATGAGTTTACACTGTGGCTCCCTTCTCTGTTCTTCACTTTCCCCAGTGAATGCTCCGTGCTGTGGTCTTGCTGGCTAGACTCTTTTTCACACTGCTAAGCCATTGCCTTAGGGTAAAGGAGGTACGCCACGTGTTCAAATATTTGTAGGGCCTTCGACTGCTAAAGATTTAAAACTATGTTTACTCTCTTGCAAGGTGTATACCCAGATAGACCGTCTTCCAAGAGTGCTTTTAGCAACCAAGTATCTACCAGGCTGGTCATGATTTAGGCAGGACCAACTCGTAAATAAGAGTTTGGTTTAAGCTGCTCTTGAAAGAGTATACCCCAACCAGAGGTGCAAAAATGTGGTATTCAGTATATGCAGTGCAATTCACATGGGGGCACTAATGTATGTAGTTTATTTATTCTTGTATTTACCCCTCTTTTTTTTAGGAAGGGGATGGGGCCACCAACTATGGTCCCCCTTCAGCAAATGTGCAGTTGTACCCTTGCCCTATCCCACTCCCGATTTCTGCCAACCTTGGCAACAGTTGAAACTGTCTGTTAATTCTATACCAGCAAACAATTACTTCTATCATCTGTTCAGATGATGAACCTGGACAAACTCACTGAAGCAAGGCACAACAGCAGAATTCGTGAAAATTTGTAGACAATGATCTTCTAAATTTAGACCTTCAAAACTCCCTGGATTAGGCTAAGATTGTCCTGATTGTAGGACAGGCTGTTACTTTGCAAAGATGTACCACTTTGCCTTTATTACCCCCACATCGTTCTCATGTTGTAAAGAAGCCTCCCTCTCGGTCATTGCCAAGAACGATCCCAGAAACACTTTCCTCATGCAACTTGTCCACACCTCCTACACCAAATCTTGCACTATCAAGATTAATAAAGGTGTCCTTTAAGACACATTTGGCGATGTTACAGCAATTACTGTCTTGTGTAGCTACAGTTTGTTTCGCCCCCACTTACTCAGTGGTGGGCTGTGCATTTGGTACCTGGGTCTTCAGTGGGAACTTACCTGACTTTATCCACCTCTTAATACCACTATCACGTCGCATTAATAGAAACCATCAATACAATACAAAAACACAATATAACAATGCGTGGCATTACAGAGAGAGAGAGACATTTCACATTTGGAGAGTGAATAACATTTTACTAAAGCAAGAAAACCCAGTTAACGCTCCAAACCGCTACACTACAACCGAAAACTGTGCACCTACAACATCTGGAGCAGTTCAGAATCAATATTTGTCTAATAAGATGACAAAAACATTAGAAATGTAAATAAAATACAACCTACTCACCAGAGATGCAGACTCATAATGTGCAGCGCTCCTCAGAGGCTGTAATCCAGTGGTACCGCTCGTATTCACTGGCCTGGAAGTGGAGAACAAACCCTTTCCCGGGTTAAGACAAGCTAGCTAACCCTCGGGGTTGGCCGACCTCCTCACGATGTCTAGCTTTTTTGGAAAAAAATTTTAAAGTGCGACCTAGACCAAATAAATTTCTCTTCCTTCACAGACAAAAAAAAAAGTCTAACTCAAATGAAATAATGTGCGCAGAGCTACACACGTCTTTCACCAGTCGAACTTGGCTGTAACAGTTACCGTCTGACCAACCAATCAGAGGACGGAAAAATGCTGAAGCTATTCTGGGCCATTTAACGCGATTTAGCTGTCCCTTTAACGCGACTTTGGAATCTGATTGGTTAAAGAAACGGACCTATTGCTAATATTCTCTATGGTAAAAAGGCCAGCAGTACAAACTTTAAAGGCCCTGGGTAGGTTAGATTGATATGGCAGCACATAGAGGCTAAAATCTGATTGGACAAAAAAATCTAACACCCACATACACGTACTGGAAGCAGTAAAGCTACAAGAGAAACGCTACAAAATGTAGAGAATAAAATGTTGGGAATAAATAAAAACAATTTCATGGAACAAATATTAGAATTTAGGTTGTAAATGTAGTTTTCCCTTATAAACGCATATTTTCCTTTTCATTTTGGCCCTCCATCCACCACAGTCAAGGAAAATTTAGCTTTTTTGCAAACGCTCTCCAAAGTGGATTGATTGAAATTAAATTGTGGACATTTTCGAATTTACCCGGATAAGTGTGGACGTAGCCAAAGTCTATTGTTACATATATTTCAAGACTGTTTTGTTTTGTGCGCTGAAACCCAAACCCACATACATTTTGAAGATTCTTGCCCATTTCTACTGTCTGTAATTTTTTTATTCTGATTGAGACTTGACATTTTCGAACAAACTATGTTGCTCTATTTACCGAATTATGAGTTCTTGAAGGTGACTGAATGGCAAAAAATTCCATCTATGGCATTTGGCAGACGCACTAATCCAGAACATTTATTTTGTATATCTCTTATATAACTGAGCAGAAGAGCTTTGGACAAGGGCACCGCAGTGGCAGAATTTGAACTCGCCAACGTTCCGACCGTCAAACTAGCTCCCCATTTGCTTGTTTATTGTGTGTGTAGAACCTCGCAACCAACCTCTTGTTCATAAATCTGGCTTCCCAGCTTCATGATCATCTTAGTTCATCAACTTTGATCTTCGAACCTGATTTTTGAGTCATCATTTTCATCATAGTCATTTCTTTAGCCGAAAGTTTCGTTTCCAAAGAATTTCACTTTCAACATCCACAATTCGTCGATCTGATTTGCCAGACGTCAGAATGAGGATGAAGTGACAGAACACAGCTGAGGTGTGAAGCGAGACGAGACGAGACGAGCGTCACAAGGCGAAGTGGGAAGCCAGGGACGGGAGTGTGCCTGCTGCGAATCAGCTCGCTCCTCTGTTGCCAGGCAATTCGGGCTGCTTGGCAACATAAGGAGGGAAGAGAGCTCTGTTATTCCCCCACCCCCAACTCACTTTCTCTCTTACACACACACACACACACACACGTGTGCACAGACACAAACACACAACAACGCTGTGCTTTGCTTACCCCATGCTGTAAAGTAACGGAGTTAATAGAACAGAAGCTGCTGAGAGAAGAAGTAGAAGTGTGTGTGTGTGTATATGAGTGTGTGTGAGATGTTTTAATCAGGACTCTGGCTGCTCTCTAGAGGTCTTGAGCTCCTGTTCTGGCCTGTGAAGCTGCATTTGGCACATACAAGCACCTGTTAAAAATAGATCTGAGATTTTTCTGCTGCCTTCATCTGCTACTGATGTCTCTCTAACACATAAACACAAGTTTCTCCATTTTATGCGCGATACACTTTCAAGCTGTTCTTCACCTTTTTTTCTGCTCTCTTGCTCCGACGCACATCCGGCCATTCAAACGTTTTAGCCATTTTTTTACACTCTTACTTACACAAACACACACACGCAAACGCACCTTCCATTTAAATGCCGGTTGTGTCTTCACTTTTGTCTCCATGTCTACTTCAATCTGTCGATCCACCTCTTCTCATCCTCCCGTTCTCTCTACTCACACTCATACCAGTTAGATATTCAGTCGAGGGGTGTGTATGCTTTGCGGCGGCACGTGGAAACCGATCTGCCTGTGTGTTGTCTGTGTGTGTACACAGGTTTTGTAGAATGCTATTATACTGCCTGCTGATTATTAACAATCTCAAACATCTCTTGGATGGAGAAAAAAAGAGGAGGAGGCATAAATACTGATTTGGGTGCAGGGGGAGAAGCTTCATGTAGTGGGGGTGGTCACATTTATGGTAATTTCCAAATGAAATTAGATCTATTCTATAATACAGTGGTTTAATAAAAATAAAAATAAAAAGTTTACACACCCTTATGAAATTGCAAGACTGAAACAACAAATGTCAGACTTCCAACAAACAAAACAGAGAAAAAATATAATTAGCTAAAAACCAGCACAGATTGGCATCAAGCCTTTTTAGAATAGGTTTCTCTGAACTTCACACACACAAAATTTTGGAAGTTTATCCCGCTCTTCTTTGCAAAAAAAAAAGATCCTTTAAACTGTGAAGGGATCTCCTGTGGATCTCCTGGGCCATTACTGGACTTCATTATCCTTTTCTGAAGCCATGTCTTTGGGTCATTGTAATGTTAAAATGAGAACTTCCCCTTCAGCTTTTTTTGACAGAGCACAGAAGACATTTTCCTATCTATCTTGATCAGTGCTCCTGGTCCAGCTGAAAAGAAACATCCCCAAAGCATGATGCTACCCCCACCATGTTTCACAATTATGCTTGATTCTATCTATCTATCTATCTATCTATCTATCTATCTATCTATCTATCTATCTATCTATCTATCTATCTATGGTTAGGGTTATAGGGATCTATAGCTCTATATAGGGGATAGGGATCGATCTATCGATGGTTTAGGAAAACCATGTGTGAATGAATCTTTTGGCATACTTCAGTCAGGCTTGTATATTTGTCTTTGTAAGAATACCCCACAGCCCAGACTTGTGAGTACAGGATAGTCACATGCAAGGAGTGACGAGTACCTGCCAGAAATTCTTGTAGTTCCTCCAGTGTTGCTGGTAGCCTCTTGGTAGCCTCTCTAAGTTTTCTCCTTGTCCTGATCTCAGCAATGTCTCTGTGCCACATTTTTGAAGGTGGTTTTGACAGTGTTCCACTGTACATTCGATGCCTTAGATATTCTCACTGTAGCTTTGGCAACTCTTTGGGGCCCATGGCTCTTAATAGAATGCGACTCCAATCATTCAAGTAAATAACAGCACAGGCAGCAAACAGCTGACTTTTATCTGGGTTTTAATCAAAATCATTGTACTCTGAGGACACTTAGAGCCTCTTTAAAAAAAAAAAGGGTGTGCAATCAGGATGCTTTATTTTCTATTTGTTTTTTACTCCATTTTAAAACATTCCCAATTATTTCCGTTTGTTAAAAGACCACATTAAAGTCGTAACAAGTCTGACATTTGTATTGTTAATTATTTCTGTCTTTATATAAAAAAAACCTGCACGTTTATAAGGGTGTGTAGACGTTTTAGATCCATTGTATGTTATATCGTTTGGTGATGGCACACACATGCGGTTTAACAAAGCCATCCACCTTGTTAGTTCATTAAAATGAACAATGGACAGATTGTTTAAACTGCATGTGTGCTTTCATTTTGCTTATTATAACATTAGCATGCTTTCTCATGATCTGAAAGGTCATAGGCAGAGTTCATAAGTCCCATTAAAACATAAAAGATGAATAGAATTGTGGGGAACCGGTGGATATACGTCGTAATAGAGCATACGCGGTGAAGGATCTGAAACCACCAGCTATACCTGGGCTATAATAACAAAACCGGGCCCAACAGAGGACCGTAAACGCTCTTCTTCACCGAATCGTTCGAGTTTATTTGTTCTATAAGACAACCTACGCATGAGTGTTTGTTCTATACCCTCATAAATAAGATGGGCGCACAATAAAGAGTCCCCTCGACAGTAATGCCAGGCAAGGTGACGGCGTTACGCCTCGGTACATGTTTGTACAATAATTAAAACTTCTCTCACCAAGAGCTTCACCTGTCTAAACATAAACCGCTTGTTGGGGAAAACAAATGAATCAATTATGGCTACGGGTTTATTCATTTAAGAGCATGCGACAGCAAAGCGAGAGAAAAAAATACTCTGTGCACTTATCGCATACCTTGATTGAGCGTCCTTTTTGACTGTTCTGGCAACAATCCAACTTTTCGAACAGATTTGAACGGATATTCCGCGTCACCCAGATGAGGACAGGTTTCTTCCTCATACCGTCTCAGGGAGGTTTTTTTCTACTGGGGAGAAACATATAGGGATACATTTATGGATGAAACGTTTATATTCGTAATATACGTTACACTATATGGACAAAGGTTTGGGAACACCTGAGCGTATGTGATCCGTTTCAAACATCCCATTCCACATTATGTCTCATAATTAGCTTCATTCTTCTGGGAAGATGTTTCACCAGATTTTAGAGTGCGTTCATGAAGATTTGTGTTCATTCAGTCACAAGTAAAGTGAAGTACTGATGTAGGTGAGGTGAGGAGGCCTGGGGTGCAGTCAGTGTACCAATTCATTGTTTAATAGAAGTGTGTTTAGAGCTCTAGAGCAGGAGATCTTGCACTCCAACCCATGTAGACCATTGTGGGGCATTGCCATTCTTGAACATGTTTGAGTCTCCTAGTTCAAGCGAAGAGCAAAATTTCCAAAGACATCTTTACATCTACATGTATTGTGTGCCTTGAAGTTTGTGGTAACAGTTTGGAACCACATATGGCTGGAAAAGACGACGCTCTGGAAATATGTCCATGCTACAAATGGAAATAAAATTCAATTGTGGATATTATGGACGTTTCAATCCAAGACCTGCTGCTGGTGTAATCATAATGCATGACCTTTATTTCCTCTTATCTGGTGTCCCTAAGGAGACACCGGTTTCCTTTCAAGGTATCCAAATGCTTTTCCTTGTCCCCTTCGGCCTTTGGTTTGTTCATTAGTGATATAAAACTACATCTGGGTTTCGGCAAACAAACAGACTAAATGAAACCTAACCGAATTGCACCGACACTCGTGGCTCCTCGTCCAGCTACATGGCATCCTTTGTCCTATGGTGGTCCATTCTGTTGGTCACTCATTGGAAATGCAACAGATGGTGGACCTTTGCTTCCTCTATTATACCCAGCATTGATTAAATTGCATTCAAAGTGTAATCACGAGTCACACGGTGCATAGCAGTGGGTCTCATAATAAAAAATAAAAAAAACAAAACAAGGAAAAGTGATGTGGAGCAATTTGGACTTTTTTTTTTTTACCTTCTCTACTAAAAATGGATCTTCAAGCTGTTCTGTTATAATAAGGCATGTGCTATAAAAAGGCAGCTATAAAAAGGCAGGTTTTTCCCCCTGGAGCGAAGCTGTTTATCTTTTTAAATAATTACTGATGTTGGCATCTCCATCTCCTGATTAGGCACAGAGGAAGGAATTATTACTGTGCAAGTATTCTATTAGGTTTTCCCAAATATTACTTTTTAAACAGTTTAGAATTCATGCTTTTTTAAAAAAAATAACATCCAATTCCGCATTTATTTCCCATTTGCTGCTAGAAGAACCTTTCAGTATTCCAGGAAGGTGTTGCACTGATACCGATGTGGGTACTGATGTAGGCCCAGGGTGGTGTCGGCATTCTAATTCATCACATTCACTAGGGGTCGAGGTCAGAGCTCTATAGCAGGAGTTGACGACACCAGTAAAATGATTCCTCATAACATTTTAAAGCCGGATTTGGATATGTACAGAGGAGGGACTCGGGGTATGAAGGTTTATGGATGTGTTGAAGGAAGACATGCAGGTAGTGTGGGTGAGGACAGTGGGGTTTTTATTTATTTACAGCTTTATTATGACGGCCTGTATATTAACTTAATGGGAGAAACACCCCCCCCCCCCCATATAAATAAAATGGAACGATCCTTATTTCACGACACGGCTGTGAAGACTCTACTGCAAAATTTGTAGACTCAGGCTCCTCCTATCGAAGCATCCAATCTTCGACTATTCGGGGTCACCCCTAGCTGTCGCCAATGCAAAGTTGAGATCTGGAATTTTGCACAAACAATAACAGTATTATGTTCTGGGCTTGTTACTCTCTCCGGATTTATTTAAGCGACTTGGTTCATCACCAGGGAGGTGCAGCAGGCATTTTTTAAAAACTCTGCAGACTGATCTAGATCGAGGGTCTTATTAGTGTTGAATAAGTGGATAGATAAAACTTCAGGGTGCTGCCCGCAACCTACTGGGGTTTTATTTTGAAGATGACTTTTCCTGGGCTTTATAGATGGGGTTTTTCCTGATACTGCAGATTCATCAGAGTGTCGGAGGGGATCGGGGGGGGGGAATATTGACACAGATTGCATGTTTATGTTGGCATGTGTATTTGAGAGGGGAAAAAAAGTGCTGTGTTTTAATAACCGTAACCTTGCAGCGCTGCAGTATTTCTTGCCTACAAGGTTGGCATGCAGTATTAATGATTAGGCTAAGAGTATAAATGCAGCTTTTTCCATCTCTCTCTCTCTCTCTCTCTCTCTCTCTCTCTCTCATTGCTCATCTTTCACCTCTCTTTCTCCCCCCCACACTCTCGCCCTCTCCACCCTTCTGTCAACATCCATCTGTGCATCTCATCTCTCTCACTCTCTCTCTCTTCTCACTCTCCCCTCTTTCGCAGGACGACTTCCTCTACAGCGTGTCGGTGCTCAGCGGCCTGGTGTGCACAATTCTGGCGGTGCTCAAGTGCATGCTGGGTAGAGTGCTCACCAGCAGGGCACTCATCACCGACGGTATGTTTTTAATCACTGCGCCATCGCCTTCCCGTCCCTCCCATTCCTCTCCGCGTGAATGAATAAGGAATAGGGAGGAACAACGAAAAAATTAAGGGTCACGCCTGAAATAGACGCCGGAAGAACGTTCCAGCTTATAGTCCAAATTCGATAGAATAGAATATAGAGTTTTTATCCGACTAGCCATCGATTTTGCAAACATCAGTCTGAGAATCCTGCTCTTGGCTGACAGGAGTGGAACCCGACGTGGTCTTCAGCTGCTGTAGACCATCTGCTCCTTAATTGGAGCTCTTGACTCGTATCTGCATGATTTTATGCATTGCGCCACAGGCACGTAATTGGCCCATTTGAATAAATGCAGGTGTACAGATGTTCCTCACGAAGTGGCTGCTCGAGGGTACATATCCGTGTTCCAATCAATACTAGTGCCAATATCATAATAAAAATAATCTAGGCTACACAACAAGTATGTAGAGTGACCAGAGATCTGAGAAGGAATGATAAGCCTTCAAAAACAAACGATGCATCGCAATCAGCTTCCCAGATCATGAATTAGTACTTCCCAGTGGTGGGCAGTAAAGTAAATGTAAACAGTTATTGCACTTTAGCAGCGTTTCTATACTTTACCGAAGTATTTCCATTTGGGGAGACTTTTACTTTAACTTCAATCCATTTCTAAGACTTTTTACTCAACCACATTTTTGCGCAATCAGTCGTTCTTTTTTATTTATGAGAATAAGAAAAAGGAACTGGTCAAACACACGGCGAGCCACCAATCAGGATCGAGCGTGCACTCCGTTTGGAACTCGTTTTGATTGCCGTTTGGTGTTTCGACTCATCACCAACATACAGTTTATCATCAGTTCAAAAGCAAGCAGAACATTTTGAGCAAAATAAATGATGCAAGAAACTCCAGACTCGACCAGACTTGAACGTAGGCTCTAAGATCCGCTAGCCCTCAACACAAGGTAGACCTTGGCGGAAAAGCCCAAACCAGTTGATTCGTCAGGTTTCATTTCCTAAAATACAAATAAAGTTGAACGCCTCAACACCGCATTAACCAAGATCAACACGACAGCCTCTTCAACAGGTCGGTCAAAAATCACAAAACAGTAAAGCAATCTTTCGAAACACAACGTTCAAAAAAACACAAAGAAGAAGATCCATTAGTATTCAATGGACAACTAAAATAAAAGTAAATCATTTTGAACAAAATGAAAACCAAATTAAGTAATTGGTACCTGGCCATTGTTACTTAAAATATAGCGGAGAACAAAGTACATAAACTGAATCGCAGTATGTGGTTGTGTAGGGAGTAAAAGTTGCTTGTATCGTTGGTTCTCAGTAAAACTAGAAAGTAGGCCAAAAGAATTCTGAAGTACAGTAACAGTACATTTACTCAAAACATTTACACCATAACCTTCCGGACACCGTTAACCCAATTTCTGGACACATGAATACATACGTACGTCACACCACTGGCATTTATCAACAGCATCACAGGATGAAATTTCTCGTTTTGATTCTTAGCCTGGAGCCATAGACATCACATTTCATTCTAGACAGTTGTTAATTTGCAGGCTGACAAAGGCTCTTGCAATTTAACAAGCTGTACTAGCTGACGGTCTGCTGCCACGATCAGCTGAAAGGGAAAGAAATTGCAACATGTTGGCCAGCAGGGCACTGTACATAAATAGCATACATTCTAAAATTGATGTAACCGGGGTAGATCAAGTGTAAATATGTTATTGCGAAATGCAGAAAGGTTCTAGAGGAGAATACTTCTGCTAGACCCTGTAAATTAGTCAGCAGGCCACATGTGTAGTCTAATAGAAAATACTGGTGAGAACAATCATTAAATCGTAGCCTAGAGCTACAATTTAATAAAAACAAAACAAAAAAAACAGACAGCTCAATCATACCCCAATGAATAAGCAAAACTCAGTCCAGATATAAAAAAAAATACAAAACTGTTTTGAAGAAATAGTAATTAGTTCAAGTCAATAAATTCATCAAACCATAATAATACTGCAATAAAACGTGCAGGAGCTCGCAAGGATTGTAACCCATTTAACCGACAACACTAGAACATGGCAGAATGTTCTTTTTTTCCTTCTTCTTGAAGTTAAAGAAACACAGACACTTTGCACTGACAGTAGAGCAAACATAGACCTGATTCACACACTCGCAGACCTGCAAAGCTGACTAGCGTGCACCCAAATTTGGCAGCAGTGTGCGAAATTTAACACCTCACACTGAGAAATTTCCTTCCAACACAGAATCATTGCACACCATTTACTCCACGTATGAGGAGTCCTTTCTGAGAATTACATCTGAACAAGGGTTTGGGGGGTGGGGTGGTGGTTGGGGGGTTAAAAGAGCTGATAGTAGTTCTGACTTGTGCATTAGCATTAGGTAGTAGCAGCTAATTTACAATGACTTGTGCGTTTCAAAAGCTACAAATAGCTTGACATTTTTATTTTCCCCTACATTTTCCAAATGCTTGCATTTTTTGCCCAAAATATTCCAGAAGTTTCTTGTGCCGAATCACTTCTCACCGTGCTGTTCGTTTGTTCACCTGCAGGCTTTAACTCGCTAGTGGGCGGAGTTATGGGTTTCTCCATCCTCATCAGCGCTGAAGTGTTTAAGCACAACCCCAAGGTTTGGTATTTGGACGGCGCCATCGGTGTCCTGATTGGACTCATCATCCTCGCCTACGGCATCAAGTGAGATATCCGAGCATGCGCTTACAGTCCCGAATGCAGAACTTTAAATTATCTTTTTTTTTTGGTTTTGAGTATAGTGTTTGTAGACTTCGTTAAACCCTGTTAAAAACCTTTGGGACGAACTTGAAATCCAAACGCAAGCCAGACTTCCTCACTTGACATCAGGGCCTGATCTCAGTAAAGCTCTTGTAGCCGAATGTTCACAAATCCCCACAGTAACGGCTAAATTCTCGAGGAAATCTTTCCAAGAAGACTGGAACTTTTTGTAAATGATATCTAGTTTGACTTTAGTAGACTCTTAACTGTAGACAAGTAAGCAAACCAAACACCAGTCAAAATATATTTATATATTAAAGAGGAAAACTCTGGTTTTGGTATTGCTCCTGAAGGAATTCCAACCATTAAATCCCACCTACACCCAAAAGGAAAGGAATTCTGATCAATCCCACCCATTACCAATATACTTCTATACTTCTGACTAGTCCTAACAGCCTCCAAAGGCAGTCCAATGACCAATCCAACTTACTTCCCATGGAAATCTAATCAATTCCACCAGCAACTAATGATATTCTAACCAATCCTGGTTACTCCTGAAGGAGTTTAAACCAGTATCTCTTTTGCTACCCATTCCCAAAGGTCCCAAAGGCCACCCAATCATGAAACAATTCTGGCCAATCCTATCTGCACCTAAATTTTTCACCTAAACTAACAAATGAAATACAAACGAAATTCCACCTTCACCTAACAAAACATTGACCGAATCTCCCCTCGGATTGTACCGCAAACGTAAAAACGGATTTTCTTTTTCAGCTACGGCGAAGTGAAAGTTCAGCGATACTTAAAAAGACTCAGTTATGAATATTAAAAAAAAAAAAACAGCCAATCAGAAAGCCGGCACATATTGTACCTTTGATGGGAAATGGCAGGCGGAGCGTTTTTCTTTTGCTTTATTTGGTTTGCAGACAGATGACAATTCAAGACTAAAGTCATTAAATTCGAGTTCCAAGTGATTGATTAGTAACACAAATGAGAGATTATTGTCTTTATTTAGCAGCAATGCAATTGTTAAATCAGGTTGCAACCGTGTCATGTTCCAGCGTTGGTGTTGGGGTGTATTGCTGTCAGTCACACGTCTGCTTTCTTCCCTCAGGCTGTTGATTGACACTGTCCCCCGAGTAAAACAGACCAGGCACTACGAGCGATTCGAGTAGGATCAACAGCGCACAGTGGAGACTCTGGACTTTATACACCCACACACACACACACACACTTTGAAAAGACTCTTGCGACGAATAGGAAACCCACGCACAAACACTGCACATATAACACACACACACATCCGCATACATACAGAATGCATCACTGTAACCTCTCATCATCTTCAACATCACCCCTGCTCCAGGAGGAAGACAAGGACAAAGTCGAACAGGTCCTGAAGACATGGGTCAAGTAAGCGTTCTTCATGGGTGTGGCAAATCGAATGAAGCTGATCTTTGAGGACATAAAATGTTAATCATCTGTGGTGAAGAAAAAAAAAGCACTCATATACACATTTCCTATGAAAAAGAAAGAGGGCGTGAGCTCGCGTTAAACGAGACGGTACCTTGGACACAAAACTATATTTAGCATCCATTCATCTCCAGCAGGATCTTCGTGTGCACCTCGAGCGACAAACCAAGGAGCAGCTGCCACGCCGTTACAGTAACTCGCCTCGTCTGGATGCCCCCCCCCCCCTCCCCTTTTCCTTCCTTTAAATGTGATTACAGGGTACGGATTTCGTTTGCCAGGTGGACGTCTACCTCTTTCCAAACCCGCCAGTTGCAAGATGATCCCATCCTGCAGCTCATACAGTGAAGAACGTTATGATTAGAAGAACAGAGAAGAAGCACACTCATTGGAGCACAGAGAGATTAGCACAAGATTAAAATTTGTACTGGTGTACTGTACATAAAGCACTCATAGCTACTAATAGCATAGCTACATTGTTCTGATAGGTCAAATTTGTGCTCATATTTTCGAGTGGTTATGTAGAATTACCTGATGTTTATTGTAGAATTATTGGTAGTAGCATACACTGGAATTTGATATATATACGCTAGGTAGTTTAACGTCATTTGAGTTCACTTAGCTCGCGCTAACTCGTCCTTACTTTTGGTTATTGGAAAAGGCGAGCGATTTCTCCTGATGCGTTTTAGGTATCGTGCGTGTACACAGCTGTCAAAAAACTCGGTGTGATTAGCCTTGTATTCGGAGAAAACGTGTTAAAAACCGCGATTCAAGCTACGCGTATAAATGTACATACTTTTCTGTATCCGTACTGCCGGCACACACAGCATTCGTTTTTCCACAAGTATTTAATCCGTAAACCTCCACAACCGAACGTACCTTCCTCTAATGACCTGTCTTTTCTTTTCTTTCCTGTTTCACTTGTGTAACACTTTCTTAAAATATGGATGTAGAGTAGATCTAGATGTAGAACCAGACTACAAATAAGAACACGTTTAGTATGAGTCTAGTGTTATTGAGACCTGAGTTGTGCTCTGAACTGTTTTGATGATTACAGCAGCAGTTCTTCACTATCTAAATCTTCAGTATCTCCAGGTGAGTCACAAGTAAAGCCATTCTTAGGAAGAAGTTGTGGAACTGATAATGAGAGAGTTGAACATTTCAAAGTCATACAACTATTAATCCACCTTAAGAATGCTACTTCTAGCTAGACCTGTATTTTGAATGAACTTTTTCAATTCGAATCATCTAATCTCCTCACGAGTGCTAATTCTGGCTAAGATAACTGCCATTTCATAGTCGTCTTTTTTTGTTGTTGTTTTTTCTATTCCATTTGCTCGGCTAATTCTAGTAAGGTAACTAGGAACCTAGCTTGCAGGCCAATGTAGCTTGTGTATACCGCTAATTTACTGATCGATTTCACATTTTCTAAATCGTTAATTCACCTTAAAATAGTTATTTCTATCTAATCTGAAATGCTAGTCATTTCACCTCGACAATAAACTCTTTAAGTGAATTCAAAAAGATGCTACATCTATCAAATTAGCTAGAACTTAGACAGGAAAGTCTGATGGCACCAGCTCACAAAAATAAAAGATCGAAATGTGTAGGTTTACTTTTAATCAAATCTCCCCATTTGATCTGAATACTTATTCTAGCCAGTTAGCTAGAAGCTAAAAATGTTTATAGCTTATCAAGTATTAGCACATTCCCTAATCTTTAGGATATGTATTAAGAATGTTGATTAATTTATTCGTTTTAGATTTTATAAAACGTTAATCCACCTTAGGAATGCTACTTCTAGCTAGTCTAGAACGTTCGACGTTTAATTATAAACAAAACATTTTTTTTCTTTCGCTATGAAAATCAAATCTCCTCACAAACGCTGACTATTGCTACAGTAACTGGAATTTTATTTTCCTTTAAGGAGATTTATGGGGAAAAAAATGCTGATTAATTTATAAAACATTAAACTACCGTAAGAATGATATTCCCAGCTATCCTCATACAGTGCTGTAAAGAAGTATTTGCCCCCTTTGTTTATTTAAAAAAACAACTTTTCTTTTTTCCACATGACTGAATAATATTGATTTATTGATTCGTTTTTCATTCTTATAAACCATTAATCCGTCTTCAAGAACGCTAGTCAAGGACGGTAGGTTTTTCATTGTTTTTCTACCTCAGCTCTCCACGTGGATGCTAATTCTAGCTGCGCTAGCTGGCATTCCCTGTGTTTTTATAAGCTTAATTAATTAAGGGTAACCGATTTATTGATTCTCATTTCATAAAACACTAATCTATTCCAAGGACGCTACACGTAGCTCGCCTAGAAAGTCTTGCTTTTAATTCGTTCCTTATCAAACCACGTCTTAAGCGCTAGCTCTGGCTTTTCTAGCTAGGGTTTAGCATGAGGCTGTTCTGACGCATTCACACACACTTTTAAAAATAATACATTCAAATTAAGACTGATTTGATGATTAAATTCTCATTGATAAACATTAACTTCTAGCTAGTCTAGAAAGTTTCCTTGATTTGATCGTTTCCTCCTCAAATTTGGTCTTAAGCAGCAATTCTGGCTAGTCTAGCTCAGAGCTAGCATCTGGAAAATAAAAGAACCAGGCGATATTTGAAGAAAATAACGATTTATTGATTTCATTAATTTAGAACACGTTAATTCACCTAGCTAGTCATAATCGAATTTTTCCCTCTCAACTCTACTTCTGGATGCTAATTCTAGCTGGGCTAGCTGGGATTCCTTGTTGTTTTTTTTGTTAAGCTAGGTTAGGGATAACACTGACTTATTAAATCTCATTTTATTAAGCATTAATCTAGCTGAAGTTTAACTAGTATAGAATGTCTCGTCTTGAGCGCCAATTCTGGCTCGTCTAGCTAGGGGTTAGCGCGAGACTGATCTGGAAAATGAAGTCTCACATTTCCTGGTTCTTTTAAGACAATTCTGAAGAATAACCTTGATCTGTTTGATTGCGTTCTCATTTAGGACACGTCACTCCGCCTAGCCAGTTTTTTTATTTATTTTCATTTCATCTTTTATATTTCTTCCCTCAACTCTCCTCATCGATGCTAATTGTAATTGGTTAACCGTGTTCGCTAAATTCTTCGAAACAGACAGAGTTGAAGTTGGACTATCCACACAAACTAAAACTCTTCCATAAGGCGAAACTACATCCATGTTACAGTTCTTCGCGAGTAAACAGGTGGTGTCGCTATGTGAGGCGTTAACTGCAGCTAAAACATAGCAAGCTGTCACGTGTTACACTGTCATTTTTAGCCTTTCCAGCTGTGCATACGTATTTTTTAGTCAGGTATCCGAGAGTCACATGTAGCAAAACCCGTGTAGACGTTCGTAGTGGCTACAGGCGAACTAGTGATCGTAGCTAGTAAACGTTTTCGTGCAATAGCGTGAGTCTGGCGATCTTTCTGTCGATTTAGGATCACGGCAAACACAAATAAAGGGAACCCCGCACTGCGAGGTCATCCGGTTACCCCCACTCGAGCGGTTTCGTGAAGATGTATATTTTTTCGTAGAGGGATTTCCTGCGCTCCGACGCCGTGGACGTCTCTTCCCCAGGACCTGCGAGTCTGAAGGAGTCTCTGCATGGCTTCCATTCTCACGTGTTTACTTGCCTTACTGGCAAGGATCCCCTAGATATGTATACATGTTCTTACACACACACACACACACACACACACACACACACACACACACACACACAGGTATACAAATGTGTATATACAACTCTATATAGATATTCTATAGAATTTTTTTTTCTGTTGTCACAAAAAGAGTTTATTGAAAAATAAAGATATATCCAGCGTATTCATCAAAAAGAAAAATGTCCTGTAATCTTCTATCACTGTCATAACCTGAAACACAAAGCTGATGAGAAAGTCGACGCACATGTACACAGGGAGGAGGATGAAAAAACAAACAAAAACAAAGCAAGGGTATAAAAAATGAACAGTAAACATGATGTCACGTCTCGCATCAATACTTCGAGTGATTTACGGCGCCGACTTTTCCGAACTCGTTTCGACACAAGTCGGAATTAATGACTGGCTTGTTTCATCACAAGTTCACCTTTTTCACACTCCGTCCACGACTGTAAACAAATATGAATTATAATAATTAAACACCCCCCCCCCCCCCCCCAACAAACCCCAAGAAAAAAGTGTGGGGGGAAAAAAGAAAAAGAAAATTTGGCTGTCACGATTATATACAAACTCAGATCTCTGTGAGCGAGAAAAAAAACCCGTTCATATAGATATAAATATATACATAAATGTGCAAATGCGTAAACAAAAAAAAAGTTGAAAAATGAGGTTCCTGCTGATTTTTTTCCCCCTTAAACATAGAATCCGATCTCAACGTTTGTTCATAACAGTGACGCCGTGGGGGACGATGGTACTATATAAATAATCGTAAAACAATCTATAATATAGAGCAATAAATAACTATTATAATAAATGAATAAAAATAAAATACATTTTTTTTTATACACATCACTCATCAGTAGTCTTTCTTTTCTTTCTTTCTGTTTTTTGTCCATTTACTTTTGATAATTCCAGTGTAAAAGTTTGTTATTGACCTCCTACGATCATAAAAGTAAAAACCTACAGAATATGTCTTCATTTTGTCCCCCAATGTCAAACACGTTCCGTCCGGGACAAGCGCACGCACGCGTACACACTTTTTTTCTTTTTCTTTTTTTAAACTTAGCTTAAATAATTCCCCCCATATAGCAAAAAAGAAAAGGAAAGAAAAAAACCTATAAATTATATATATATATATATATATATATATATAAAAAATCACCAGACATTATTTTGTATACTAAATGATAAAAAAAAAAAAAAAAAAAAAAACCTAGATGAGGAATACAGTGTTGCCAGATGTGGGGTTTCATGTTGGGTGCTTTCACTCGAGAGAAATCTTCAGTGCGTGCAATATTGTGCAGGCAAAAAAAAAAAAAACAACAAAAAAAATTAAATTAAATTACATTTTCAAAGAATTGACAGTTTTTCTTTCAGTATGTACATTAGCTTTTTTTTTTCCTTTTTTTTTTGAGATGAGCTGCAGGAATCTAATCGCCACATCTGGAATTACTTGTTTTTTTTTTTTTTTACCCAAATCGTTTTTCAATATATGATATTGAAATTGGGAGAAGTAGCGGGAGTTGATGTTCGAGGGTCCCGGGAGTGCGTGTGTCAGGGGTTTTAATCACGTCGCCGAGGTTCCCGTTGTTGGCTAAAAGAAGGCCACGAAAACACACGAGGGGAAAAAAACCAAACAAAACCAAACGGATCGATGAGTGTGCATGTGATATTGTGGGTACGCTGCGATTTAAAATCCGTATTTTACACGCCAGTTCAGTGCAGGAAGTCCGAATAGAAGCAGGGATTCAACAGTTTCCCTGGAGGGTTTTCCAACCTCTTGTTTTCCCCCTCTGGTGCTTCAACAGTAAAAGTTCCTTCCTTGGGCCCATTGGTCCCGTGATGAATTGGAGATTAGGATTCGATAAAACACGATGAAATGGATCGGCGGCGGCGCTGAACAGTCTCCTCCAGGGGGCAGCGACGAGTTCCGTGTACCTGCACGCCTTCAAGTATTTCAGGCCGTTTTTCGGACGAGCACTTGTCCAGTTCGGCCTTTTTCTTTGCATTTGCCTTGTTTTCTCCGCTTCACGACCAATCACGAGGTTCTGAAACATAAAAACCTCGCGAGAAACGCAGGCTTCAGCGTCAAACGTGTGTGTGTGTGTGTGTGTGTCCGTCCAGTGTTTCCCAGTCTTTATTTTACACAAAATAGCAGAACGAATGCAACAGACTAAACAAAAGTCCAGCACACGGTGTGATGACGTCACGGCTGCCGACTGTAAAAGTTTACTGAGCAGTTACGAGCAGTTGGGCGTCGCAGGGCTGGTGGTTCTTCTTCACAACGTTCTATCGGTTTCTAATGAGTGCAGGTCAATAATTAACGGGTGACTGATCATAATCAGGGCTTATTGATTATCGGAACACGTGGGTAATTAAGAGGGCAGTCGCGATTATTGATCATGGGTCAGTGGTGATTATTGGGATTCGGAAGTCTTTAGAATCCTGTAATCGCTGATATTCGGGTTTCATTGCTGATGATTGGTGATTACTGGGTATCGGAAATTGTTGGAAAAATGATTGTAATTATTGGTGATTGTTGGGTAGCTGATATCTGTAGTTACTGGTGATTGATGGCGATTATTGGGTAGCGTCAATTCTTTACGTTATCTGTGAGTATTGGGTGTCTGAAATTTGGGTAGCTGGAAAATTGTAATGATCCTTATGGTAATTTGGTGGTATGATATCATGGGCATTAGGAATCGAATAAGTGATTATTGGGTATCTGCAGTCAATCGAAATTGTTGGTAATCTGCAGGCAATGAGTTAATTATAAGTACTGGTAATTCTATATATAATGGTGTACGCCATATTAGCCATTATTGTTATTGGGAATTGGTGACTGTGATTTGACGTTATTGTGAGGAATCTAGTAATTATGACTCATTTCAAATCAGAATGGATAAATATTGGGGATTTTCATCGAAACCTTTTGGTTATTAGTAATTGTGGGGAATTTGGAACTAGTTGTAGCTATTATACATTTGTAATGATTGGGAATCTAATTAGAAAAGTGCAAGTCCTGAGTCATGATTTCATTAGGAGTAGCGGTGTTACTAGTAGTAATTATCTTTAGTTGTAGTATTGATGGGAGTCAACGATGGGAAATTTGTAAGCATTGGGTATCTGTAATTATTGGAAATCTGTATTTACTCCGGTATTTAGTAAGCATTAGGAAATCGTCATTGTGTGAAATGGTTGACTGATAATCAATCAATAATTCAATAAATAATCAATAATCACTGGGAAGCAAAAGATGCTCAAAGTTTCTCATTATGGGAATCAAAAATTATAACTATTCATTAGAAGTAACTGAGATTATATGAGATTATGCTTGTAACTGGTCATTTACTCGGGTTTGGGAATCAAATCCTTTTTTTTTTTTTGAAGCAGATCTCCAGAAAGCTTTAGTGCCCCGACAGGTGAAACCTAATCATTTGCGTCACAAACAATAAATATTTTGCAGCTCGCCGTCTCACGATAAACAACTAATTATCCGGTAAAAAGGTCAAACGCTGGTTATTGTACACAGCCAGTGTAAATGTGTTCTCTAAAGGGAAGCTAAAGGGGAGACACTGGGGTGTGAGTGTGTGTGTGTGTGTGTGTGTGTGTGTGTGTGTGTGTGTGTGTGTTATAAGCAGTTTTTGCACAGGGCCACCTGGCCCTTCATGTAGTCTCTGCAGGGGCAGATGCGCTGGAGTGAAGCGTGAGCTCCTGCGCAGCTGAACAGAAGCAGGTCGGCCTGCAGCACGCAATGACGTGACGACTCGCTGAACGCAGGAACCCCGACGTCCCCGACACTCTCCACCGTCTTACACTCCACACCAAACCTACACAGAGACGCACGAGGAGAGAGAAACACGAGTTACTCAGACTTCACGCTGAAGATTTAGACATGTTTCGTAGGCAACACTGCCCTCTAGTGGTAACGGCAAAAAATGGCATTCTGGAGTATGAATCTCAAGAACTTCCAAAATCCTGAGAGGATTTTTTTTTTCTGTTCATATTTCTGCACTAGAAACTGTGGTGCACTTCACCTATACATGATTCCAGTGATCCTTTGTTTATTGTATATTTCACACACTTTTAAATAAAGGTTTTTAAACGGTTCTTTGTCAAGGTGTCTGTAAAGAACTTGAAACATCTGTGTGACCCCTTACATTAACCGTTTGGGGAAGAACCACATCTGGCTGGAAAAGTCGGGTGTCGCAATACTTTTGTCCATCGAGTATGTATCATTTGCGTGTACATCCATAAAGAAAAGGTTCTTGCAGCACCACAAAAGGTTCCCCCGGGAACCGAACGGTTCTTCCTTCCGTCTCTTTATGTACAAACGAGTACAATGAAGCGCATTATTTCAAAATATAAACTCGAATTCACATCACAGACGGAACAATTATTGCTCGGTTAACACTGTAACTTGCATCACACCTGGGAAAAGTAAGAAAGAAAGAAAGAGAGAAAGAGAATGATGTAAGATATGAAATATTTATGGAGCAACAGAGCGACCCAGTGTTTTCAGCGGTGCAGAAAATCCCAGATATTCTTTCCAGGAAGGGTTTTTTTTTTTCCTCCTTGTGATTGTCGTTGCCTGTGTGTGTGTGTGTGTGTGTGTGTGTGTGTGTGTGTGTGTGTGTGTGTATGGTGTAAACACTGTTTAATACAACAAGCACAGACTTTGAATAACGAATAAAACACACCAGAAGTCTCGGTTTTGTGTGTGTGTGTGTGTGTGTGTGTGTGTGTGTGTGTGTGTGTGTGAGAGAGAGAGAGAGAAGAGAAAGAGAAAACGCTCACCTGGCCAGGTCCTTGTCCTTGTTCAGGTGCTGGAAGAAGGACGGCTCGCAGATCAGCTGCTCCTCCTGACAGACCTGCTTACAGGATTTGCCTGCAGGAGCCATTTTCACCTGCAGGGCGCTGAGAGGAGGCCACATCACCTGACCATGACAGAAATCCTGCAGAGGGGAGAGAGGGAGAGAGAGAGAGAGAGAGAGAGAGAGAGACAAACAGGAAATAAAGTGTGAGTGGGTGAGACGAGAGGAAATGACAGTGGGTGTGTTATTTATAACCAGTCGAATTTATTCCTCTAAATGACAATCACATCACTCGTTTCCAGGCCGATCTCTTACTCCGTCAATCACTCGTTCAATGTTTCAGTCTCTTGATCTCTCTCACAATTTCACTCTCACTTTTTCTCTCGCGATCTCTCATTTCCTCTCACCATTTTACTACATCACACTCTCCCTCTCTCTCTTGCACTTTAGCACTCACTCATTCTCTCACTCACTCTTTCTCTCTCTCTCTCATCTTTCGCTTTTTATCTCATGCACTTCGTTCTATCACTCACTCACTCACTCACCTGGTTCTCAATGAAGGAGTTGACTCTCTGCAGCATCCCTTCGCAGGTGAACTCGTATGGCAGATACGGCTCGATCTAAAGACACACACACACACACACACACACACACACACACACACACCTTTTAAGCACCACACCGAGTATGTAAAAGGAGAAGAGACTCATGTCGGTCACTTATTTGGCAGGTACTAGATGATAAAATATGGACAGATGGTGATGAAAGTTTGAAGGAACTTAACACCCCCCCCTACTGCTACAACTGAAACACAGCAGCAGCACCACCACCACCACACACACCTTCTGACTCAGGATGGCTCGGATTGCTCGGTCCACCTCTCCGGGATTCTCAATGTCTACCGTCCAAACATGAGGCTGGCCGATGTACACCTCAGCGTACGGATGCTGGGAAGTCAGCTATACAAACACACACACACACACACACACACACACACACACACACACACACCCCCAGATTACACCTCTTCCGATTTTTGCAAAAAACTGATCTGTTGGAAAATCAGACTTGTTTTTTGAGCACTGCCGTATGAAGTCCTAATGAAATCCCATTGAACGTGTGTGTGTGTGTGTGTGTGTGTGTGTGTGCGTGAGCTTACTTCTCGCAGAGTGGGCTTCCCCTTGAAGAAATCCGTATTTTTGCTGCTCTTGGGTGGATTGAACTTCGGGTTCAGGAACGCACACCCATTGGCTATAGCCTCCAGAGGGGCGGGGCCTTCATATGGGAACGACAAACCTACGAAGAGCTGAAAGAAGAGAAGGAAAGAAATACATTTACATTATTCGAAAAGATCAAACGATCATCTCAGAAGACGCTTTTTATTTTCCCTTCTGAAATAAGCCTGATGCCTCCTGTTTGCTTGGCAGCCTCCTGCACTAGTCTTCTTCAGAACTGATCACCTGAGAAGAAATAATGGAGGCCTTTCTACGTTGTGTCGACAAATGTACTTTCGAAACCTCACTCGATGTCATCTCGCCTCACACACGTGAGCCGTCTGGATGAACGCCACCCCCAGATTCTTCTCGTCCTTATCTACTTGCACATTTACTGGAGCGAATGCATTCCAAGCATCATCTGACCCGATAGGCCCATCATATCCAACCTATTACAGAGAAACCAGGGGGTATTACCCACTGTCGCAATCTGAAAAATCTTACGCGATTCACATGACTTGCTTCTTTCTTCCTCGGCCACCGTTTAAGCTCATGCTTTGACAAGAGCTCTTATTCAGCGTGATGACTTAAGCAAATATTTGAGGAGGCTCGAGCCGTTCCATCGGAGCAGAACCGCGGGTACGCCGGCCACAATAATCTGCTTGTTAGTGTAACGCCTCGTGAACGCCGAGGCCACAAAGAGCGGCCTGTGTGTGCCGCGATGCACAAAGGCGCACTCACACACTCCCACTGGAGAGTCTCAGAGTACAGTAGAAGCACACACTCATCATACCACCCAGTACAGACACGTGACCGGTGCCGAGTCGGAAAATAAAATAAAGATATCTCTTGACATGATAAGGTTTACCCACAGGTTTACAAGCAAACGTGCATGTTTGTGTGTATGTGTAGGATTAAAGGTATAGAATCTCTAAATTTCAATTCCCGTTTGTGTCAGCAGGAGGCGCTGCAGACTGTGGCACAAGGAGGTTGGAGAAGGGTGAAAGGAAAGGACATGTACATGTTCTATTAGGTCTGACAGCAGCGATGGCACTAGACGTCTCCATCACTGCAAAGACGCGACAAACATTTACGTATCTCGGCGAAGACACAACAGACGTCTGAGAATCAATGCGAAGACACAACAGACGTCTGTATGTCTACAAAGGCTCAACAAGCGTCTGTTTCACTGCAAAGACGCAACAAACGTTCGTGTATTGCTGTATAAGCAAAACGTTTGTCCCAGTAAAAAGGCACGTGTATGACAGCGAGAGAATCGTATGACAGACGCAACAAAGCGTCCGTGTGCGACAACAAATATTTGTCGATGTATTGCTCTGAACCGGGACTGCAGTACGTTCACAGTAAACACTTTACTCCAACTCCCGCCAGTAAAGTATATGCAAAAGCGTGCTCATGTGCGAAAGCCCATCCAGGCTCGAGTGACACCGGCGCCCCCATCAGCCCTTCGTGACAACATGCTGAGGGAATCCATGACTCCTTGCTCCTTTCCATGTGCCTTTGGAATGCATGCGAGTCCAAAAGCTCATTTGCATGTTGTTTGAATTTGCATAAGACCTGGCATGCAGGCTCTCAATGACACGCTGTAAATAAATTGAACGAGCAAAAGTATTGGGACGCCCGTCAGCACAAACTTGGAGGCACACGATCGTGTAGGACGTCTTTGGATACGGGGGGCATGACATTTTCCCTTCACCTGAACGAGGAGACCCCGAACCTGTTTCAGGGTGACAATGCTCCTGTGCACAAAGCCGGCTCCGTGAAGATCTGCTTTACATGGGTTCTCCTCACCGCATTTACATCTGTACCTCACTTTACCAACACCATCTCCACAAGCCCGAATTGGAGACTAAATACGGAAAGTTGCATACGGGAAGGAAATTGTTTGAGAATAATATTGCGGTCTCCTCTGTAAAAATTTGTACAAACTGTTCCTGTAAATGCCGAACCAATCCCGAGACGCATCTCTGGCTTGTCGCCATGCAGGAAATGTCGCAAGTTCCTTGATTTTTACTCCTGCGCATTCTTTAAGGGAGAAGCTGCGCTGATTTTCCTGATACAATCCAGAACGTCGGTTTGATAGATAGATAGATAGATAGATAGATAGATAGATAGATAGATAGATAGATAGATAGATAGATAGATAGATAGATAGATAGATAGATAGACAGACAGACAGACAGACAGACAGACACACAGACAGACAGACAGACAGACAGACAGACAGACAAAATGTGCTGGAACATTACAAAAGAAAGAACAAATTAAATGGAGAAAGGAATAAAGGAATGAAGAAAGGCAAAAAAGAAGGGGAAGAAATAATAAAAATAAAATACAAGAGGAAATTCTGCCCAATTCCCAAAGGAGACACAGAGGATCAAGAAACTGTAGCAAAATCAATCAATCAATCTTGATTGACCTGGATTGAGACCATCAACAATCAAGAGACGAGTTTATGTGCTTTTTGAACGTTCCATCCAACCTGTAGTCCCCGTTTGACGTTCTAATAACCACTCATTATGCTGGACCCGGTTTGGGTCTCAAGTGAAGTGAAAGAACTTCATGCTCATACTTCATCCACAGACATGTTTTGTGCTACGAACCACATATGACAAAATTCCATAACGTGTATATGACCAGGAGAGAGAGAGACAAAGAGAGAGAAAAAGAGAGAGAAAACACCTGCAGAATGTCTGCGTGTGAGCTTACTTTGGTCTCCCGGAGCAGGAACTGTAGGTCTCGTCCGCTGAGGATCCCGTGGTTCTTGACGTAGCTCGGCAAATGGACTGTGCTGCTGCCATGTACGGTAGCGTGGATCTCCATGTACGAGTGGATGATGTCCAAGTACTTCTTTTTATCCTACGGAACCAAAACGGCAAATTATAAATACCGTGCAGCGAATCAAACTCGAGAGGCGTAGTGTAGAGGTACAGCGATCATAGGGGAAAAATGTAAACTAAAATAAAGCCAAAGTGCAGGCATGGTGCTTGGGGTGCTTTCTGAATGGCTGACGGACTGAGACTGTAGTTCTCTACAGTAGTTGGCACGATGTGGTCTTCTACGGTGGGAGAACATCTGCCTAGGCTTTCAAAGTGCTGCTTTTCTGCTTAGCGTGACTGCACAGAGTAGCTGTAGCCTTGATCCAAATCTCAGAATTTACATCCCTCATCAACAAGACATTTCCACCCACAGGATTGACGCTTGGCTGGGCATTCGTTCTGAGTAAACTTTTCTGCTGGGTGAAGATTCCAGAAAATCAGCTGACTATCATAGCGCGATCAAAATGAACCGAGATGATAAACTCCCCGGCCCTCAATCCAGTGCTCGATGCGTACATTACCCAAAGCTGCTCGAAGATCGGACTGGATAATCTCGTGAACGAGGTGGTTTTCTAATAGTTCCTTGCGCTGGCGATCTCAGCCGTCCTTGGAAATCTACTTTCTCCCCTCCCTTGAGATGCGTAGAGCGTAAGTGCTTGGCCCCCTTAAGTTAATATATAAAAATACACTATGAGGATGAACGTTTGTGGACACCTGACCATTCCACAGCAAGTCCCCTTTTGCTTTTCTGATCACCTTTAGTCTTCTGGGTAGATGTTTCACCAGATTCTGAGGAGATTTGTGCTCCTTCAGCCACACGGATGTTAGTAAAGTGGAGACCTGGGGTTCAGTCATCATGTTTCACAAGGATGAGGGTCCTATATCCTATAACTGGACCTTGTTACTTGAACTTTCAGAATACAGTTATAGCTGTTATATTTTAAATAAAAAATATATTTTTTAAGTCTTGCAGCTAATACACCAAGCTTGATGTTATGCTAACTGGATTTGGCGGTATTTTAGACTTGAGGGGAGATTTTATTTTATTTTCCCCCCAAGGCAGCAGACATAACACACACACACACACATTACCAAGACTAAATAATAACAAAACACACTTCAAGTACCATATATACGCTTTTTAAACACCCAATTCCAATTTGCTGTTCTATTACAAAAAAACGCTGCTCTTCTGAGACCATGTGATTTCCACTAGATTTTGTGGAAATTTGTGCTCCTTTAGCTACAAGGCTGCGTGTAAAGTCAGGTACTGATGGAGGCCTGGAGTGCAGTCAGTGTTCACATTCCTCATGTTGAATAGGGTTCAGGTCAGAGCTCCAGAGCTTTCATGGAGACGGCTTTTAAACACGGGGGCATTGTCATTGTCAAGCATCCGATACAATTGTGTGGTAATACTTTTGTCCTTAAAGTGGAGCTGGTAGCAAATTGAGTTGTCGTGCAAAAAAAAAAAAATAAAAAAAACCCCTTCTGTTTTCCTCCCACAACCTTTTACGGAATCGGGTTGCCATAGACATCCATTTTAATAATTTGACGTGACCTCTCTGTATAGAATAATATAATCAGCTCCTGGTATGCAGGGACAGAACGTTCCAGGAGAGTTTTCCTGAGAATTATACAATACAAACACACACACAAAAAAAAAAACAACCCTGAGAACCTCTTCCTGTTATGCTAGAAGTTATGAATCCTTTTCAAATGCAACCCAGAAGTATGGACTAGATATTGTGTATATATATATATATTTTTTTTTTTTTCGTGTGTGTGTGTGTGTGTGTGTGAGTGACGTATTGTACTTTAGACGTGATGGGTGTGTGGGGGGGGGGGGTGGATGTCAGATATGAGTCATCATTTCTAAGGAAACCGCTGAAGCTTCGCAGCACACAGTCACACACACAATACACAAACACAACTGCCTGTGGTTTAATGTGCACAGATGTGCGCTGCGCGCATGCACACACACACAAACAAATTTCCACTGCATTATTTATAGTAGTCTAGCATGCAGAAAGATTGATGTTAAAATAGCACAATGTGTTTGTGTGTGTGTGTGTGTGTGTGTGTGTGTGTGTGTGTGTGTGTGTGTGTGTGTGTGTGTGTGAGAGAGAGTGTGTGAATGTTTTCAGAGCCTTAGACTTCAGAAACGCGGTTCAAACCCAGCCGAGCTGAAAATCCGGATCGTCACATCAAACGGAACCTCAGCGCAAAGATCCCTTGTGTGTGTGTGTGTGTGTTTTGTGTGTGTGTGTGTGTGTGTGTACGCAAGAGGGATCTGACGTGCACAGAAGCGTATGCGGGATCAGAGTCTCAGAAGAGCATTTTAATTAAAATGAATAAAGCAGTTTTATAGAGCCATAAAACTGCAGGAAGAGAACATGAGATGCATATAGAGCAAAAGTGTGTGTGTGTGTGTGTGTGTGTGTGTGTGTGTGTGTGTGTGTGTGTGTGTGTGTGTGTGTGCGCGCACCAGGTTATCTGGAGAAAGATTAGAAGATTCGTTTGCAGGCTTTTGAAATGCTAATGAAGACAGTCAGTGGCCAAAGTGAGACGCAACACACACACACACACACACACACACACACACACACACACACACACACACACACACACACACACACACATGATGTTTCAATGTCAGGAATAGACAAAAAGAGTTCATTGTTAATGTGTCTGTGTAGTTGTGTGAAACCCTGACTGCCCACACTGACATCAGTATGTGTGTATGGTTTTGTGTGTGTGTGTGTGTGTGTGTGTGTGTGTGTGTGTGTGTGTGTGTGTGTGTGTGTGTGTTGACATTTAAAAGGTCCTTTTTAAAAACCTTCTAAGGTCATGTATAACCTTGTCATAGTTTAGCACCGGGTGCTTCATCTAAAGCTGCCTGTAAAGCGACATAAAGTACAAACCGCACAGCACCTAAGACTTTGGAACTTAAAAACTAGCAAAAACTATTGGCACCCCCCCACTAGAACAAAAAAAATTATAGTACACCTGATCGTGGACCAACATCACGTGTCTTTATTCGCTTCTATGTGGCAGAGATTAGAGACCGGAGATGTTCACGTTGACGCCATATCGGTTAATGGGTTTTTGCCGTGCAGACATTTTGAAGGTTTCTCAGAGCGGGCAGTGACCCACACCCTCTTACACACACAGTAAGAAAGAGAAAAAGGGGTTGTACAGAGACGGTCTTAATGGCAACACCAGGCATGAGCTCAGGATGGAGAAATGCACGAATGCACTTGAACTAACAGACGCAAACCCGCTGCGTGACGATGTGCACAAAACCAACACCATGAAGATCTGCTTTACGTGAAAGATCTTGAGTGATCTGCTATAGAGCTTTGCACCCCCCCCCCCCCCCCCCCCCAGGCCTCCTCACCCCCTGACTTTACTAACGTCCATGTGACTGAATGAGCAAAAATCTCCACAAAATCTAGTGGAACATCTTTCCAGAAGAATGGAGGTTCTTATAACAGGGAATAAGAACTAAATTTGGAATCAAATGTCCAAAAAAAATAATAAATCACACGGTCAGGCGTCCACAAACATTTGGCCGTAATGGCGATCTTATTCCTGAAACACAGGAATTTTCATTGATTTAAACACATTTTCCAAATACTTAAAAAAAAAAAAAAAAATTAATGATAAGTAAATAAATAATTATAATTTTTTTTTTTTTTTTTTTTTTTTTTTTTACATCATATATCAAAAAAACACCGAAAAGGGATTCACAGAATTCTGCAGTCGGCAGTAAAACCAGATCGGACCTGCAGTCATCACGGGAAAACGAAAACGCATGTACCTTCCAGAAGTTATCGACCTTCCCGTAGACGAGCGACTGGTTCTGCCGCTTGACGTCATCGATGTGCTTGATGTCGCTGGCGTTCAGGTGCTGCTCCACCACGAAGCCCAAGAAACTGTTATCGGGGGTGTGAGCTGCGAGAAAAAAAAAAGAGAAAAAAATGAAACGATGGGCAAAAAAGACAACGGATAATAATAAATCGAAACGATATTGAAGAGATCCTGGAAAGAAAAAAGAAAAAAATCTATTTCAAATAAATGATATCAATTAATGTAAAGGGTTAATAAAGGAACATCAGTGTACTGATATCAGGATTGTGTGTGTGTGTGTGTGTGTGTGTAAAGAGGGGTGGGGGGTGGGGGGCGGGGGCTGGACGCAATCATGGTTAGGTCAACGTTGCCAAGTGAGAGGCGGTTACTATGGGAACAGGAGACCAAAAGGTCGTCTGGGTAACAGCGAGCTGGCAGCGTTTCACCTCGGTGCCATCTGTGTGAAACTTCGCCCATGTACGCTGATTGGAAACGGACGTCCCATCAGAGCAACACCACCACTTTGTGTCTTTCAAACACACAAAAGTTTGTTCCCTGCTAGAATTAACCTCCACTCTTCTGGGAAGACGTCCGGAGATTTTTGCTCGCCAGGTAGTGATGTCGGAGAGGTGAAGAGTCCTGGGATTAGTCACGCTCAACAGGGTTGAGGATGGAGCTCTTTATAGCAGGAGATCTTCCACTCCAACCCAGGTTCAACATATCTTCATGGAGCTAGCTGGCTTTGTGCACTTTGGATTGTCATGCTGGAACAGGTTTTGGGTCTCCTAGGTCAAGTGAAGGGAACATTTCCAGCTGCTGCACCGAAAGTCATCCTTATACGGTAGTGTGCTTCCAGATTTGAGAAAACAGTTTGGAGAAGAACAACATCTGGCTGGAAAAAGCAGGTGCCCCAATACTTTTGGCCATTTTTAGTAACATAAAGGGGAATGAAAAAAACGTGTGGTTGTGCTTTTAGGGGAAAAAAATGTCTCAAAGATATTGCAAGTGTTCAAGTTGAGTTGCCTTACACACACACACACACACACACACACACACACACACACACACACTCACTTACATCCACCCCACCCCACCCCACCCCCAATTAAAGGGCCAGATGCATATGACTGAGGCACTAGAATTCTTCATATGTTTTCTACTCTATTAGATACAGTGTGTGTCTCTGTGTGTGTGTGTGTGTGTGTGTGTGTGTGTGTGTGTGTGTGTGTATATTAGCTGCCCGAGAGAGCATCTGGACTGTGTTGCTGCCTGCCATCAGATCCAATCAGGCTGTGGGATGAGATTCAGAAGCCAGTCGTCCCATAATACAATTTGTGAAAATTTGTGGAAATCAGAAATTGCAATATAAATGGAACACGGCCCCTCCTGTGTGTATGTGTGCATACCCCAACACACACACACACACACACACACACACACACACACACACTGCCCAGTGCAATCACAATCAGCAGCATGCATCTGAATACAGTGTTCATTTCAGAAAGCCAAGCAAATGAGCTCTGCCCTTGAGTGCTTTACTGTTTACTTCCTCTTAACTATAAATTAAAATGAATAAATAAATAAAAAAAAAACAGATGGATGGAAAGAACAAAAAAAGGGGGGGGATTTACTCTAAAAACCCGAAACACCGAAAGAAAAGATTATGTCAATTATTGGAACCATTGCATTTATGGTTATGAAAATTTATGATTGGCCTCACGCGGGCCGGACAGGGACGTACAAAGGGCCGTAGTTTGCCCAGGTCCGAGTTAAGCCAAACCAGACAGATAATAAAAAAAACAAAAAACGACTGGTCTGCTGAATCTTAATCTACAGACGGTGGGGTCAGAATTTGGCCACGGCAGCAGGAGTCCCCGAACCCGACCTGCCTCGCGTCAGCGAATCCAAGCTGGTGACTGTGTGGTCTAATGCTTCAGGGGAACGATTTCTTGAGCCCCTTAACAGCAATCAAGTTCTGTTCGAAAGCCCAGCCGACTTTAATATCGTTGTTGGTTCCTTTTAAAAACCGTCTCTTAACGGCTTCTCCCAGTGCGATCGTACGCAACACAACGAGCGCTTTAATGGCCTCGGCAGTCGCCGGACATGGATCTGATAAAGTGCCTTCGGGAATGCAAAGCTGGTAAAAGACCAGACCAGAATCTCGCAGTAATGTTTCCGGCACTTTGTGGAAAAGCCTCCGTGAAGAACGGAGAGTGAACAAGGAACTCTAAGATCTTATCTATGAAGGGTTTTTAAGGGTTTAATCAACATATAGTAGAGGGACCAAAATATTAGAAATATATATATATATATATTGTCTTTTTTTTTTTTTTTTTTGGAGATCGTGAAGGAATCTTGGCTTTTCTCTGAATATTAAAGTGAGGCACTGATTTCGGACCTTTGGAGACTTTAGGAGACCTTCGGACTGCAGTTGGACCTTTTCTACTGAAACCCCTGACTTTTCCAGTCATATGTGGTTCATCCCCTAAATTTAGACGCACGCGGTTTTAGATGTCGTCTTCGGATGCCGTCGCATAAAATGTTTTTTCTTCGCTTCAACTGGGAGACCCGAACCTGTTCCAGCATGACCACACCCCTGGGCCCCATAAACATATGGGCTGGAGTGGAAGATCTTGAGTAGCCTGCTATAGAACACTGACTTCAACCCTATTGAGCACTCCAGCCCAGAGGAAATGTCATAAATGCTCTAAATATTAAGGGACCGAAATAAATAAAATAAATAGAAATAAAAAGACTCATTATACTGAGGTTATACGTGCTCGTGACCACATGTGGAAACATACAAACAGCCCCTCCCTCCACACACACGCGCATTTCACAGTGAAAGCCGTGAGTGTTCTCGTTCTAGCCCAAAAAAAAGGCCTTATTGAGAATGTCATGAATCTTGACGAAAGAGCTTTTCATCCTGTACAACATCTGAGACGACAATCCAAGCCGACCGCTCCTCAACGCATGCTCGCTCTCGCTCTCTCTCACACACACACACACACACACACACACACACACACACACACACACACACACACACACACACACACACACACACACACACACACACACACACACACACATATATATATAAAACACACACTTACGGAACATGGTGTTGAACTGCTGAGGGTTAAGGTTCCACTTGCCCCACGGAGTCTTGTGGCCTTTGGACTGGGCGTACTGAGCGTGGTTAAACTCCGGCTCCGTCCCGAACGAGTCCAACACGCGCAGCATGCACCTGGAAACAAGGTCACACACACACACACGCACAGCGTGAAATCCCTTATTTCACTCAACCCGATTAGAAATTCTAATCGGACTTCTCATGCATTTTAATGAGGACGCGCTGTTCGGATCTCGACAGTAACGCCAAAGTTTTTCTTTTCTTTTTGTCTGATATTGAACATTGAACACAAATCTATAACGCCGTCCGAGTCCGGAACGTTCCATGCATTAAACCCAAGGGTACTCCAGATCCACATTCACCTTTATGGATCTTGTGGACACCTGATTATTACGGTGTGCTTTCCGAGTCTCCATTTGCTCAATTTGCTCTAGATTTTGGAGTAGGTGGCGCGAGAAGCCCAGGGGGTGCAGTCAGCGTTGGCGTTAGAGCTCTGGAGCAGATCTTCCAACTCCATCCTATTGAAAGTGTATCTTCATGGAGCTGGATTTTTGTCATGCTGGAACAGGTTTTGAAGCTCAAGTTAAAGAAGTTGCACATTATTTATTATAATTTCCCTGATGGGCATTTCAGCGTCAAAATCTTGGATTTCCCTCGACACTGACTGCGGTTAAGGCACCGGGTTCAAGCCCCGGCGCCACCACGCTGCCCTTGAACCTTGCAAGTTTTCCCAGCCACATGATGTTCTTCTAGAAACTTCGAGCGTAAATTTGAATGTACCCAATGACGTGCAGGACGCCTTTGAACGCTGGAGCGTGAAAACGTCCCTTTAATTAATCTCAAAGCCCCAAACCTGTTCCAGCATGACCAGAAGCCAGCCAGAGATTATAATAACGGCAAACGGCCACTAAATGTGGTATGGGATGTTCAAAACGCACACAACGCATACTTTTGTCTATATATTATATGTAAAATAGAGTAGGTCTGGAGAAGGAGGAATCAAGGACACTTCTGTAGTGACCATACATTTGCACTGTGTGTGTGTTAAAAAAAAAAAAATCAAAATGCAAAGCCACGTCTTATAAAAAAAAATGCCTTCGACCCTCCTAAGTGTTGAAACGTCCTCGTCTGGGCTGTGCGACGTCTTTGTCCCAATCGACCCTGAACAAGAAGCGTTCGGAGCGCTTTCAAACCGACGCCTTCTGCTTTCTTTTTTTTTCGACTGATTTCGCTCAAGGTGCTGATATCCGTCTTGATAAACTGGTAACGATGACAGTAATAATAATAATAATAATAATAATAATAATAAGTATAAGAAGAAAAGAAAAACAGATCATAGATATTGGGGGGAAAACCAAAGTCATAGTCTGCTATGACAGAAAGAGAGAGAGAGAGAGAGAGAGGGGAAGAGAGCGAGCGCCTCGTGACACGCTGTAATGAGATTCAAGAAGATTCTGAGCTCTTGAGGGTGGAGAGAGAAAGCGAGAGAGTGAGAGGGGGAGGGGGGGGGGATGTAGCGGGTGCACACTGCTTTTATGAGAAAAGGTGAAGAAATTGAGGGTCAGTAATAACTCTGAAGGTTTGAGGTATAAGGATAATTCCAAGCTAAATTTCTCAGAGAGAGAGAGAGAGAGAGAGAGAGAGAGAGGAGAGAGAGAAGGAGGAGCAAAACAATATATATAGAGAGGTGGAGAGGGAAAGAGCAAGACAGACAGCGAGACAGCAAAAAGAGAGAAAGAGAGAAAGAGTATGACAGAGAGCAAAGGAGAGGGAGAGAGAGAGAGAGAGAGAGAGAGAGAGAGATAAAAGGACAGAGGTGAAATAGAGCAAGGGAGAGAGCAAGACAGGAAAGGGGGGTTGAGAGTAAGAGAGATCAAAAGAGAGAGTAGGAGAGAGAGAGAGAGAGAGAGAGAGAGAGAGAGTATGACAGAGAGCAAAGGAGCGAGAGAGAGGAGGACAGAAAGTGAAAGAGCGAGGGAGAGAGCAAGACAGAGAAAGTGAGAGAGAAGGACAGAGAGCAAGACAGCAAGGTTAATACAGAGAGAGAGAGAGAGAAAGAAGAGAGAGAGAGAGAATAAGTCACATTCGGTCACCTTCCTTCAGTGCAGTTTAATAGACACTGCTATCCCAGGGATCCTGCTCAGGCTACAGGCTTTCATCTATTCTCAGAGCTCTGGGGTCGAATCCTCACACTTCACTCAGAGACAAATCTCCAAAGTCACCCCAACTTTTTTTTTCTTCCCTTCTTCAAAATTTTCAAGAAGTGTTCACACCAGCCACACCTACTGCAGCGCGATAAACCGCCCTGATTACGGCTACTTTTTCCCACAGCGGCTCTAAAGCCACGACATTTCAGAGGAAATCAGGCGGAGCAGCTTTTATATGCAAACAAAAAAAAAAAAAACCTGTGCAAATAATCCTCGTGAGCAAAACGCAGTTTCGTTTAACATCAGTGCGCAGACGTGTCGCCCTGTATTTACTTTGCATTCGTTCGCTTTATATTTCTGTATATTCACTGCACGTTCTATTATTATTTAAAAAAAATAAAATAAAAAAATCGATCACAAAACACTTTCTGGCTTCAGGAGAATTTCGGTGTAGGAAATGGACTCCATGACTCTGAACATGACTCAATGAATTGACTCATTCAGTTGACTCGAAGTGAATCTGACACAAGCTAAGAAAAAGAAAAAAAACAATGCAATGCAAAGTTACGCTGCGATAGAGCGATAGATCGATAGGCAGATCGGCAAATGCTGTAAATGTACGTGAAAATGAATTGTAATAGAAGGACCGTAACAAAAATCCCATTATTTTTTTTTATAATGTCACACCAGGAATAATTATAGAGACAAAACATTTATTAAAGAACAGACACACAAGAGACAAACACAGGAATTAAGAGTTGATGGATCAAACATGTGGGTATTAGAGCACAACAAATCAACTCAAATCAATCGAATCAATTAAATCAACTCAATAAAATTACTCAATCGACTCACTAAAATTGCATCAACACAATCAAATGACTTAATCCAATGATTTAATCAAATGACTCAATGAAATGACTCAATCGACTCACTAAAATGACTGCATCGAGAGAATCAAATGATGCAATGACTCAATGAAATGACTCAATGAAATGACTCAATTAAACTGACTTAATTAACTCAATGATAGATAGATAGATAGATAGATAGATAGATAGATAGATAGATAGATAGATAGACTCACTAAAATGACTGCATCAACACAATCAAATGACTCATTCGAATGACTCAATCACACAATCAAATGACTCAAGCAACTCAATGATAGATAGATAGATAGATAGATAGATAGATAGATAGATAGATAGATAGATAGATAGATAGATAGATAGATAGATAGATAGACTCACTAAAATGACTGCATCAACACAATCAAATGACTCAATCGAATGACTCAATCAAATGACTCAATCAACTCAAAGATAGATGGGCTTCTTGGCTGCATTAACTAAGAAGATGGGGAAGATGTGGTAGCTCAGTGGTAAAGATGTTAGATTTCAGATCAGAAGGTTGGAAGTCTAAACCCCACTAACACTTTGCCGCCACTGACGGGCCCATGAGCAAGGCCCTTAACCCTTAAAATCGCCTGCTAAACGCTGTAAATGTAAATGTAAATGAACACGTCTCCTATTATCAAGAAAAAACTAAGACATGCAAAACAAAAGTAAGAGGAAAAAAGGAACAAAAGGAAAACATGACAATGACACGCACAGACACTGTTTAATGAATGTCTGGGAGGAACTCGTGAATAACGAGCCGGACTTAGAAAAGACAAAGAGTGTGGATTTAACTCACTGGTAGTGCACCCACGAGGGCCCTAGGGTCTTCTTGAATTGAGACAGGCCCACAATGTCGATGTAGATGAGCTCTACTACTTTGTCACCCTGCGTAGGACAGCTGGACTTGTTTCCCATCACCTTCCTCATGATCCTGACAAGACAGACAGACAAAATGGTAAAGGTTATGATTTACCATTTATATTTATTTATATATATATATATATATATATATATATATATATATATATATATATATATATATATATATATATATATATATATTAAATGTACAGTCTCTTACTTTGTGTGTTCAAATGCGTCTCTATAAGATAAGGCTATGATAGTGTATGTGTGTGTGTGTGTGTGTGTGTGTGTGTGTGTGTGTGTGTGTGTGTGTGGGCGCTTACTCTTTAAGCTCGGCGATGGAGGCCGAGATGCGGATGTCATGGCCCAGAAGGTATAAAGTGGTGATGAGGTCACTCCACTGCACCAGCTCCCCCAGCGGACCACCGCTGAACGCATTCTCAGCGATCTTGAAGCCAGACTCCTTTGTCAGCAGGCCCAGGTGCACAAGGATCTAACAAAACCATACACACACAATTATTAGTTTCTAGCCTTGCACATACACACAGGCTTAATTGGCGCGTCACAACGGCAATATTGTAGTCAACATAAATATAGTGTGTGTCGTGTTTCAAATTACTCATCCTACTCATTATAACTACCGCCCCTGATCCACTTACACTTTCTGACTGTCCACCGCAGTGTTAATTCATTTTCTCTAAACAGCTGCTCATCTCCAGCTGCAGCGTGAACCGCAGATGTGAGTTCCTTTTACTACGCTAGGTTTAACTTACCTAGCGTAGTAAATTAACTAAATTAACACTTAATTAACTTAACTGACTCGATGAAATCAACTCAATCAATCAACTCGATCAATCAACTCGATGAAACGACTGTAGTATAACCAATGAAATGACTCAAATTATTTGACTCAATCAACTTAACTGACTCGATAAAATGACTCAATTAACTTAACTGACTCGATGAAATGACTCAAACAACTCGATTAATTGACTCAATAAATCGACTCAATAAAACGACTCAATGAAACGGCTCAATGAATCGACTGTAGTATAACCAATAAAATGACTCAAATAATTTGACTCAATCAACTTTACTGACCCGATGAAATGACTCAATCAACTCGATAAATCGACTCAATGAATCGACTGTCAAAGAAATAAAATGCTTCAGGACGTGCTGCTGTTATAAAATAGTTATTCCGGTGGTTATGTGAACTGGAGAACTTTTATTCGGACAGTTGGTATCTGATTACGATCTAATCTGATCAGATTCCTATCCGTTTCATAAGGGCAAAGAGGAGACCAGAAGACAGTTCAGGGGACGGGCGTGAGACATCTGGAGGTAAACTGTGTGTGTTTGGTCTAAACACTGAGGTGGAGGATAAACACGTCTCTGATGTTTGGAGAGAGACCAGGTTTTAAAAAAAAACATGGCGTTGCCATAATATATTAACAATCTGTTAAAAAACGGTTTCATACCTGGCACACAAAACCCTTTCTTTTCTTTTTTTTTT
>JBCEWE010000337.1:527500-537500 GCA_039877035.1 Silurus lanzhouensis | reverse complement strand
GGCTATGTAAAAGGCTTTATAAATATTGACCAGAACATCCTAGATATTTCTTAAAAATTAGAATCCTGTCAGGTTAGCTGTCGTTAGCTGAATAACGGACACGATTAAAGATTATTAAAAACCATTTATGAGCCTAAAACGAACATCGGTTGATAATATCCTGTCGGTTTAGCTGTTAGCAAAATGACTAGCATTCAAGATAAAGAGCGGTGAAACGAAATAATCCTGTTCTTTTGTTAGCAAACTGAACCACGTTCTGTGAAAAACGTGCCTGGGTTTCGTCCCAAAGTGTTCAGTAACCTGAAATCCTTCAAAAATGAAATTCGAGTTTGGGATTTGAAGAAAGGACGACGCATTGAGAGGAAAAACAAACACTGCAGCATGGAGGCAAATGAGAAATAAAAAAACGAACGCAACACAAATATAACAGAGCGTGCCATTTGAGAAGCAACTACGCAGTGGTTCCAAACAGTATCGAGTCCAAGATGCACCCACGATCTCATAGGCAACCTCCAAGGAACACCTACTGAGCTTCTTTAATTTCGATCCACGAGCGTGAGAAGGAAAGAGAAGGAGAGAGAGAGAGAGAGAGAGAGAGAGAGAGAGAGAGAGAGAGAGAGAGAGAGAGAGAGAGAGAGAGAGAGATGTGGCATGCATGTGGTATAAGGAAGTATGGAAATAAAGCAAATACCTAATTAAACCAAGTCCTATTCAGACTGGATTAGTTTTACATAGAGTGGTCAAGTAATGTAAATATTGATGGATCATCTTTGGGATTTTGTGGTTCCTCGCCGATTCAAATAATTACAGTTATGCCGGTTTGACTTTACTCCTCTGCACATGTCCAAACCATCTCAATACCTGTGCGGTCACTCTAATAAACTATACACCATCACCGTCCACTTAATTACACGTCCATGTGTTGTACCGCAGGGTCGCGCAGTTGTCATAGCAACTCGATGATCTAATGAGAGTCGGCGCTAAAATAACTTGCTCGAGCATTTCAAGAAGTGGCGATCTCACAGTACAGAGACCGGTGCGCAAAACAAAAAACACAGCGAGTGACAGTTCCGTTTGTGGAAACGCCTCGCTGAACTGCAGAGGTTGGGAGCTATAGATTCGATGGTTTGAGCCGTTTCCGAAAGAGGCGGCACCTCGAAGGATCGTTCGTTGCATCTGCGCGAGCAGAAAAGCATCGCGACCTCTGCGCCACAGAAACCGGTTCTGTTTTTGCCCCTGTTTTGATCTTCGATGTGAATATTACCGAAAGTAGCATGATTTCATACACTGTGCTGCTGAAAGATGATTGGCTGATTGGGTAAATGCAGGTTTGTTCATGAAGAACGACGACAGATCGTGTGCCTTCTCAAAAGGCAACAAGAAAATGGGGTGGGGGCACCAAGCTAACATGGGCATGAGAGAATTAAAGGAAAGAGAGTGAGAGATCAAAAGAGAGAAAGAGAGAAGTAGGTTGGAAGAAACACACAGACTGAGAAAAAGCAGAAAAGGAACGGTTGATATGGAAATGCATTCACATTGCCATGGTGACCAGGAGAGACCCGTCACAGACAGTGTGTGTGTATGTGTGTGTGTGTGTGTGTGTGTGTGTGTGTAGCTCCAACGTTCTTTCTTTACTAATGGAAATGTACATGTAGGAAAAATGTCCACGTGTGTGTGTGTGTGTGTGTGTAAAAATGTTGGAGAAGGGATCTTGTGCACATCCCACATGAGGTCAGCCTAATTCCTATACGCACATTGTTTGTTTAGAAAACAGCCAAACATTTGCTTAGTCGGGTGTTTTTCTTAATGAAGCATGCCACTAAAGATTCAAGGTATCCTTGAGTGTGTGTGTGTGTGTTTGCCAGTGCGTGTTTATCCTCCAGGCTATGGGTTCGGTGAATATCAATGAGCAGAACTCATTTGGATTGTGCAGAAGATATGCATGAGATCAGAGACTGAACGCGAGAGAGAGAGAGAGAGGGAGAGAGTGTGGTGAGTGATGGAGGGAGATAAAAAGACAAATAACCGATCGAACATCAGCAAATTTCACAGCACCGTCTACAAACTTATTACATGCCAATGCTGTAAAAAAGAATCGAGAATGAAAGAAAAACAAACAAAAAAATTATGTTTTGGTGAAGTATTTTTGGCTCGACTGCTGAATCTCATCCAAGTACAAAACCCATTTGGCCAACAAAAGAAAAAGGAGGGGGAAAAAAGGGGAACAAGTAGGAATGAAGTGCACTTGGTGCCTCCATGCATGATCCCTGTACTAGAGGTCAGCAGTTCATTTATCAATCGGAGGCTTGTATGGGGCCTCTGGGGAACGAGTCAGTCAGTGCCAAGACCACCTGGTTAACAAACGTCCAGCCAAATGATATGCCTGGCACACCTTCACACACACTGTATACACGCTGTCCTTGCCAACCGTCCCCCTTACACCAAGCCGCCGAGTGAAGGAGCAAAGGGCAAAACGCACCTGTCGTCCTAAATTTGGCCGAAAAAAAAAAAAAAAAAAAGATCGCCTTCACTTGCTCGGAAGTAAAGGACTTCGCAAGGGTATCCGAATACGGCTAAACGAGTAATCCCACGTTTTCCTCCCGTTTGTACTATCTTGCTACAAGAGGTGAGGTTCGAAAACCTCCCTTGACGCTTCCTGGAGTTGTTCCTCCCCTTTTCTGTGGACACGATGTCCTTCAGGCACTACTATTTCTACAATGTACTGTTGACCATTGAGGCAGCCCAAGGCTCAACTAGAATGACTGCGTTCGCAGGGCATTTTTGGTGTTCGTAAGAGGACCGTATTTGCAAAGGAGGTGCCCGATGATTAAAAACACTCAGGAAGCAGCTGGTGTGTCAGACATCCCTTGCGAGTCGAACGCCTCCTACACTCGGATGCCATTGTCTCAGCCTCAGGGGCAGGTTTTTCTCAGATCCTTCGACCGAGAAGAAGGTGCTCTGAGCTCTGAGCTACTTGACATAATACCTATTGCGTTCATTTTTTCCTGATGTAACCGCCTGGGGACGTCTTTGGCCCTTGAACCCTTGCGGGTTCCTAAAGTACAACCCATAAATGATGAACAACCAATGAACACCACCATCCTTGTTCAACTCTACCCCCAATACCATTCCCCCCCATGACACCCTGGTCTTTCCCTAGAGTTTACTTTAAACATGTGTGGAAACAGCCTTCCATAGGACCATAGAAACCTCAGCTACAAGTACAAGGCCCCCATGCATACTGGATATAAAGCGTGTACTCACCTCGCTCAGGTAAATGAAGAAGCTGCAAGTGGTCCCGTCCACACCGTAGTTCGAATAGCATGAGTCCGAGCGCCACATGTCCTTCATCCACTGTAGACAAGAAGAAGCGCCAATTAATTAGAGGTGGGTATAACCCCTTTGCATGACACCCTTACGCCTGAATCGAAGTGTCTACACTTTTGGGCACTCTGCCCAAACCAGTAAGCCCAATTTATATTGGAAGGCAGTACGCCATCGTCAAACCGATTATTCTATTTTTTTATTTTTATAAAATGTTTCACTTACATCAGTGATCCCCATCCCCCTTATCAATTGGTACCGAGCCACACAGAAAGAATACATAACTTACTTATAACGTTTTATTTATTATCTGATTCTGAACGATGATTTATTTTGGAAAATGACCGGATTCTCTCCGCCACATCTGTCTATGACTCACTCTTGATGCATGTCATGATGCCTCAGTCACACGTCTTACCTCCACACGCTACCTTCTTAAAGGGGCTCCGGCCGCTAACACATAATACATTACCGCTAAATTCAAACCCCCGAGCTCGCAAAATGAACAAAAAACAACAGCGGATTCACGTTTATTATTATACTTAGAAAACACCAGTTTTTATGGCCGTATCATTTAATTTTGTTGTATTTATCCGCCACACCTTAAAGGCCGATCCGTGGAAATATTGTCCGACATTAAACCGGTCTGCGGCGCAAAAAAGCTTGGGGACTGCTGACTTACATCAGATTTTTTTTTTGTGTTAAAAAAACAAAACAAAAGTATCCCACTTCTCCTCTGACATCTCTCTCAGCCTAATACTGATACTTTCTGGTAATACGTGCGCAGTGAAGGACATATCGATCGCAGTCAGAAAGGCTCGGATCGCTCCCATCGATTCGGCAACCTCGGGTAAAGATGATAGGAGGATGAAGATTCGCTGACCCCGGAGGCTCGATGGAACCCGAGTAGCAAACGGACGGAAATAAAAACCCGCTTGATCCGTCAGGCGTACTGTGCGTCCAAATTATTAATGCCACGATGCAAGAAATAATAAAACTGATTATAACAATGCATAATTAAACCGGACAGATTTCCCACAGACTCTGTTACAAAATATTTCTATGGATGTATGGGTTATATGGGTTGGACTGAAAGGAGGAATGAATATAAATGCTGACTGAACCCCAAGGCCTCCTCACCTCACCTGCATTACTACCTGACTTCACCCTTGTGGCTAAATCTCCACAAGTACCCTCTAAAATCCCTGAAGAGTGGTGGTTATTATAAGAGCAAATGGGGACTACATCTGGAATGGGATGTCCAATTGTATGGTCAGGTGCCCAAAAACCTTTGCTATATTTGCATTCAAACTACAGCCATTAAGATTTACAGACTTTTTTTTCCTTCCAGACATGTTTGCAGTGTCCCTACTGAAAGCTCTGGGAGAAAGAAAGAGAGACATAGAGGAGGCAGATGGTGTGTGTATAGGTGTCGAGAGGCTGGTTATTGTGTGCATCTGTGTGTGTGTGTGTGTGTCGGGGACCAGATAACAAAACAAGGGTGTTTTTATCACTGGCTTCTGGGTGTGTAATGTGATATCAGTGCCAGAGCAAGCGGATACATGAGCTCAATGAACAGTGTGCATGTAAGTCATTGTGCGGCGCTTGCACACATCCGTCACCTAGTGGATCTTTTTGTGTGTGTGTGTGTGTGTGTGTGTGTGTGTGTGTGTGTGTGCGTATTTTCACCTTCATTTTGCCCTCGCAGTGCGGGAATCCGTCAAGAGGCGGCAGCTCACACTTTTCTTGTGCCCCATTAAGCAGGTCTAGGAAGAGAAAAGAAGCGAGAAAAGGTCAATGTCGCAATTCGCTATTTTTACTGCCGATGTAGTCGCTGCCAGCGAGTCACAGAGGCACACTATTTTTAAACATTAGCAAAAAGAAAACAAGTCCCCCCCGTTAATGATTTATTCAAATGGTAGAGGGACAGGGAGGAAGGTCCAACTTAAGCAAAACCGAGAGCCCGGAACTATCAAAAGTCCCCCGAGTTTTCACTGGAATGCGTAAATTCTGGCTATAACGAAATTAGCCAATTCTAAACAGGAAATGTGGCGTGCAGCAAAACAGGAAATTCAACAACAACAACAACAACAAAATTGAGCCCTATTTATCAATAGATTTACAGTAAGAGGTAAAACAGATCGTCACTCGAATAGTGATTTAATAGTGCGGTTGCAGTGCTAGCTGGAAGTCATAATGCCATAGCGTCTAAAATACGCCTGCATTAAAAGACGACTTCGAGCATAACTCAAACACACTAAAGATGTTCTTTATACAGGTTTAGCTCAAAAATATAAATGTAACAGAGACCTAAATAGGCCTCTCGGGAGCCGATTAGCTAATAATATATAAGAAAGAAGGTCATGGTGATTGATCGTAGTTCCTAAAATTCCTTCAAAATATCTCCAAAAGATCTCCAGTTTCAGCTGAAACATACAAAAAAAAAGAACCAGTACTGATAAAGCAAATATCGGTTGCATACCATTCTCATTTGGATGCGGACACTAACACGCGACAGCGTTTGAAGATACGAGTTAACGATTAGCGATCAAAGCAGAAGTATAGGGGGAACTAGCCAGATTAAATATCTTGAGCATATCAGCTTGCAGGAGGAATTTGTTGCTAGTGGGTCATGACAGGAAATGTAAAAAAAAAATAATAAATAAAAGCATGGTAGTGAATGACATCTAGGTGGCTACTTTGTCTGCAAAGAACACTAGGTGAATGGAAAACAATAGTTTTTCAGCCACTAAGCTAGCCTGTTCTTATTAACTAGCTGCTTATGGTCTTTGCAAATAAAAACCTTGAACTCTTGATTCAAGGCGACTAATATAGCTAGCTGTAGCTTAGCTAAAAATCCTTGTACCCACAAGGCAAACAAGGAAAAATTCAACCAAAAGGCGACATCTGGGATTTTATTCTAAAATCTTTACTTGGGACTTCATGGCTTCTGTACGCGATATGAACCAAAGGTTTGTACGGTCTTGAAGGCTTTGACTAGCAATCAGAAGTCTATTAGATACAAACACAATGAGCTCATTATTACGGCTTGTTTTATCCGAGAATGGCTTTGATGATAAATATCTCAAAGTTCTGGCTTGGGGCAGCACTTTCTGCCAAATGGGACTGTTCCCTTTAAGCCTTGTGCTACATTCCCTGTTTTCTTGCCTTCTGAAATTTTGTCAGGAGACCCTGCAGTCTGGGGTTAGTCAGCTGAAATCAAAAGAAACTGGCACAAAATCGTGTAGAGAATCTTTGTTCAACCTTCTTGCACCTGCTTGAACATCAGGCAAGTCAGGAAACATTAGAATTTATCCCAGTCATAATTTTTCCCTAGTATCAACTTAACTCTATGTTGGGTCATTTAGGGGGGGTGGGGGGAAGCATATAAATTCTGGTTCTAGTAGAACCAGTGTGTGTGCAAACAGATATTCTATTAAGCCATTCTTCCTGTACATGTATGGACCATGTGACCTCCCCCAGACCTCATCCACATCCGCATTTCTTGTTTTGTAAAGCACACACAAAAGAGCGATGGAATGTGAAATCTCGGTTTGCTTGAGTAGTATGGTTTTTCTAGTAAAAAGAAATGCATTTCCTGTGTGCAGTTTCAGTTCAACAAGTTGTGTTACATGCCAGAAACATACCAAAGTAAAGTGGGCAACAGTGTTATAGTATCTAAGGAGCCTACAAGGGACGGCTAACCGTTCAAGAGTAAGGATGGGTCAAGGCTTGTCAATCTGCCAACAGAGGTCAACACTAAGAGGGCTTTCATGCTTATGGTTGAGTCCGAGTGGTAAAATTGGTAAATGTAAAAGCTGGGAAGCGCTCAATGGGGCAATACCCCCAGGGGGGAGAATCTGCTGAAGGTGGTTGAAGTTTGAAGATTTGTTTATGCAATACACGTGTACCAGGAATTCCCAGCACTAGCTCCCCTCAAAGTGGTAAAGGGCTGCTCAAGACCGCCTCATTGTACACTGATGAATTGCAGGATGCAACGCTTAGAGGCAAATGCACCATGGTTCGAAAGCAGCAAGGACAATAACTGCACTGCAATTCGGATCGCAAACTAATTCTTGATGCATTGGGAGGATTTAAAACTTCAAATAGTTTTAGGACAAAACAGGTGTCCAGAGTGTTTTGGGGGGGCCAAGGGTGCAAAGGACCGCTAAGAAGTCATCATGGTCGGGTACAAAAACAACATCTTTTAACATCTATCGTGGTATAGACGGGCATCCAAGGAATGGGAAACTTGCAGATCTAAAGGGGGCACAATTAATGTAGAATTTTGGTAGCCCACATTCGGATATCTGCCGATGACATTGCAAGTGCAGAAGTGGAGGAAGCCGAAATTGGCATTCCTGTAGGTTGAGAATGTGCAGTACATTATGAAGCGCAAAATACAGCAACAAAGGCCAAATACCACTGCGCAGCTCAAATACCAGGAAGCATGGGGTAAATTCCACTTGCCTAAAACCCTCGACGGGCCCCGTTTTGTTTAAGCAAGTTGCAGGTACAAAGGTACGAGTGTATTTACAGGGAGGTGGTACAGAAGCTCAATGGTGAAGGCATCGTACTCTGTATCGGAAGTTACAATTCCAGTTCCACCAAGCTGCCACTGCTGGGCCCTCATCTGCTGAGTTGTGAGTCACTCTCATAACGGGTCAATGCCATAAATGTATTTTTTTTGTAAACAACGTGTAGTGTTTTCTACATAGTACAGCGTGAGTGGAACGTCCAAATCCTTCCTTGTTGAGGGGTATACATGGTTCGCCAGAGTTTTGTTGCTTGCCCAGGTTTTTTTGTTGTTGCTCGGAACAGACTGTCTTCTTACGCAGCCAATTCCATATTGTGGCTACTTAGTGAAGATTTGCGACACATAATCCCACTCGAGTGTATTACAACTCCAGATTGTTTCCACTTCCAACCCAGCTGGATTTTCGACATTGAAACCGCACCGACCTGACAACCGTTTTCTTTTTTTTTTGTAGAGAAAACCAGACCGATTCAGTTGAAAGAGTACACACCGAAAGCGAAAACAGCACAGTGCGGCCAAGTTCGAGATGATCGAAAACAGCAAGCGAATGGCATCTGCTGCTGCAGTAATGGGTCATTTAGGGTTTTGAAATACTGAAGTAATAATGAAACGCTCTTCTAATCAGGATAAGATTTGGTGGATAGTAAAACCAACAATCCAGCTTGCATATATTTACACACACACACATCCAATTTCCAAAGCCGCAGTGCCACTCTTATCCAACAGAGCACTGGTTTTTGAGAGTGTACCAGCACAAGTACATGTGCAAGATGTTTGAATTTGAAAAAATTACTTGTTAAACACACAAGAATTTACTGAAAACAGAAAAAATAGACATATACATAGACATAGACAGTGTGTACAGCAGGGGTGGGCAAACTTTTTTGACTCACGGCCAACGATGGGTTCTAAAATTTGACAGAGGGGCCGGACCAGGATATACATACATACATACAAACATGATACGCATTTTATATATATATATATATATATATATATATATATATATATATATATATATATATATATATATATATATATATATATAAATAATATATAAATAAATTATAATAATTAATTAATAATTACATTTATTACATTTCAGTTGAATAAACACAGCAGAAAAACTCAAGTTCAGTTTCAGTAGGAACAGTGTTGTTGAACTCCTTGTTTTGCCAGTTCATCAAAGTCTGGAGTAAGTTTTGTTGTGGCAATTCTCAGGATAGATCCGAGGTGTTGGTCAGTTAACCTGGATCTGTGAGGGGCTTTGATCGGACATCAGTAAAAAAAGATTTTGTTGTCCACTCCGTATTAAACACTCGGCGCTCACTGTCCACATTTCTTTGATAAGCTCATTTTTGCAGAAGGCCTCAATAAAGAGGAGAAGAGAGTAATACACGCGAACAAGGTCAATGTAAATGAAGTGCACCATATTTTGGGGAAACGTGGGCATTACAGGCCAAGGTAAATTAAACAAGGTTTACCTGTGTGGGCGTAAATTTCATTTAACAGTGTGTGTGTGTGGGGGGGGGTGGGGGGGATTGGATGTGTCAGTGCGCTATGCTACAAGCTATTGTAAACAAGCTAACGTTCACTAGATAAGTCATATTTTAAACGCTAATAGAGCAGATTCATGGAAAATTACATCGCTAATCAGCATTTTTGCCGCAACTTATTTATGAATGAGTCTGCATCTACTACATCAAAGAGAATCGCTTTATTTAAAGTGAATATAATACCCTAGTTAATGGAGTTGAACATTAATTGGGCCGCAGACACACACCTGACTCGTGTGTGTAGAGAAGGTGAGATGAACTGGGAACGCAGGAGGAAGGGGAGGGGGGGGGGAACTCAACTGTTTCTAAATGCATTTTTTTGCGGGTTTTTTTCTACTTACACAATTATTTAGGTATGCATACATATATTTTCCACAATAGAGAGTGCGATATTTTTTTTTTTTTTATTTTGGGGGGGGGACAACCCTCGGATGTCTTTCAACAAGACACATCTTGTTCAACAGCCTGGGAGGACATGCTCATGCAACAAATCGGTGACAATTGAGGAATCAGTCACAAGCGGCTTAACACAAAGCTCTTGTAGCTCTTGTGCAAACCTGAAATCTGTCAAAGCAAGAAAACA